>JACGAQ010002896.1:0-35443 GCA_014119065.1 Orius insidiosus | reverse complement strand
ACTGGGCTTCCTACAGTTGGTAACAGTGATCTATGACATCCACTCATTGACAGTTAAAAGATACTCCAGTAAGGAGTTTTTGATGCTTATTAACTATTTCTTACAGTTGGGTACTGATCCTCCACTTTTTAGCTTCTTACAATTGGCAGAGTTTATCCACAAAGTTGGTAGAAATTTTGATGGCGCCTGAAAGAAAGTAAAACTGATCCAGATGAGAATTGAATTTTTAATCAAGCAATTTGACTGATGCAACTAGATTTTCAAGGTAGCAAACTTTAGAAGGTATGATCAATTACTTGGCACCAGTGGGTAGCAATGATCGATTGCTCCCTAAAGTTGGTAACATTGAGCCCATTCTCACATTGTTCTCAAGTACCAACCCAATGGCTTGACTGTACTGATGGTAGTACTGAAATCTAGAGCCATGATGTTTTTATTCGTCTTTTATGATTCTAGTCTACCAACTGCCAGCTACCAACTGAAATACCCAGAGGCAAATTTTGTCTATTGGCAATACAGTTAGATTTTCAAAAAACCTGGTTTCTTACCTTACCAAATAAATGAGAAAATGCTACCAGCAGTTTTTGCGTAAAACCATTCAAACACTAAAAGCTTCAAAAATTTTCAAAATTTAACGGTTTGAGGGGGGGGGGGGTCCAAAATAGTATGCCACATTAAGATGACAGAAATCATTTCTACCAGCTTTAAGATACAAGAACACTCAAGTTCTACCGCTTTTAATATGCAATAACAATACAAACAGTAATACCAATTGTAAGATAATACATAAAATCAGGCCTACCAAGTGTGACATGCCATAAAAACAGATGAAGTATGTTCCTATGATAAATATTCAAACTTTTTTTTTCTTTAGTGTTTTTATGCGCTATTTTGGCTCTTTGGCTCTTGTTGAATTACTGTGGCCCTCAAAAATGGCTCGATTTATTTAATCTTAAAACCTGATCTCGACTTCCCATTCCTGTTAAAAGTTCCCGCTTTATTACATATGCGTTTCCTTTATGTAACGTTTCACTGACATTCTCCCCCCCTCCCCCACTTCTGGCTCCTCCCCCCCCCCCGTTCGATCTGGGCAGCCTTCGTAACCGTTTCACTCCTTTTTCGACCTTGGCTGTTATTTTTTTTCGACCTCAAACCGTCCTTGTTCTTTGTAAAAGGCGTGTAAAAGGAGATTTTGAGAACAAAAAAAAATTTTCTTATGTACAAAAAAGTCAATTTAATCAAGTTTCATAAAAGACACTAAGTTTCATGTTTAAATTTTATGGCTCACAAGTATCATTAAATAAAGGAGCCATAATTGGAATGTGACGAATCGAAGGATGACTTGGGCTTTCAGGCAATTGAAGGCTCAATACTAGAGTCTAATTATCATTTACCTGGCTCTTTTCTACTGTGGCTCTATTATATCTTTCTGGCCTTCGAGGTAAATGAGAGCCCAAGATATTATTAAGAATAGATAATTTAAAAATGCCCAAACAATATGGGGCTTAATACTGTTGGGGTGGGCCCAGGAGGATTTTCGCCATAATGCTAAGTTTGACGACAAAAGAGCCAAATAGTATGCGCACTATCCGAATTTTTAATTGGAAAGAATTCCTCCTACTGCGCCCCGAGGTCGACAGATTTACCCACCCCAAAAGGTCGCCACAGCAAAATGGCGAAAGCCCCCGTTTGGGCTCAACCTCCTCCCTGCCTTTTTTGGCTATGAGGTAATTTTAGGCTCAAATCTCGTAGATTGAAAAGTACCCAGCATAGATCTTTATTATTTGTTCTAAAAGTTCAAACGTAATTATTGAGACCCGAAGATTGCAAAAAGCGGTCTTATTTTAGTATTACAATATGGCTCTTTTACTAACTCGGTTGTACTGGAAATTTGTCTCGATAAACTATAAATGGCTCCTTTATTTGGTTTACAATGGCTCTAAGATAAAGAGATACCAAGGTTTTTCATCAATAATTTCTTAAATGATTAGGAAAAAATGCTGGGATAAGGCCAAAACTCAGAGAGTGTTTCCGCCATCACTAGAATAAAAAAGTAGTAAAATTAAACGCTTTTCTTATGTTTTCTGGCTTTTAGCAAATCAAACACTGATGATTCCTCATCTTCCAAAATAAAGTTAAGAGAAATGCTTTGGCTCTTTCCTTTGGCTCTTAAATTATGGCGGATCCCCATCCTGGGCCTATTTATTTAGTTTTCCATCTCATTTGAAACCTCTCGACCAAGAGATCAGAGTGATAAAGAGAAGCCAATTTTGCTCTAAAGTAAAAAGAAACCCTGCTTTTAGTATAAAGCTTTTAGTAATAAAGGGTGTCCCCCCTCTCCAAAGAATTTTTTCGGTGTTTTTTTTCTTCAAAAGTATCGGCTTTGGCTCTTTTTTTCTCTGACTCCGAAGTAAAAGAAAGCCCAACTTTTTCTTTTCTTCTCTATCGAGGAGTGAATGGAAAAGGTCATTAATACCATTTGTATTAGCAGCTCTGGCTCGTTTCTGACTCTGCTTCAAATAAATTCGTAGATTCCTTTAGCAATGATTTTCTTCCTCTTTTCACGTTTTTTACTAGTCATAGCGTTTTATTCCTTTTGAACTCGTTTGGCTCCTCTTTGATCTCAAGGATCAAGGGATTTCAGAAGAAAAACAAAATAAAGAGATGGGCCCCATGAGTTGGTTCCGCCATTATGCCATTACTAGGAAAGAACCATTATAACCTCCTCTTTATTACTGTTTTCTGGCTCCTGATGTAAAGAAGCGAAACACAGTATTCCATTAGTTAGAAATGGCTCTTTTATTCGGCTCTTTACTACAACCTTGTATGAAGAGAAAGGATATAACAATTACACATAGGAATAAATTTGGCTCCGAAGTATGTAGACACCTAAAAAAAAGTTTAAAAAATAAATAGGCTTGTAAAGAGCCAAAAAACCAGTGAAATGGGGAGCCTTAAGAAATTATTTGATTTTGGACAATAAAATTTGAAAAATTATTTGATATTCAAACAAATTGAAAATGATGAACTTTTTAAAAAAGACAAAATTGATTTTAAGTGCTGTAAATGTAATAGTTTCATCGTATTTTGCTGTTTAATTTTAAAAAGTAAAGTAGGCCGATGAATCAAAAAGGATTATCGAGAAAAATAAATAAAAGAAAATGAGCCAACGAGGCGATTAACGCGGGGTGGGGGAGAGTGAAATTAAAGGAAAAGCGAGAAAGAAAAAAAAATTAGGACAGAAGTGATTGGGAAAATTTCAAGACTTGAGGGTTGACGTCATTTTTAAAAAAATCTATAATTAAAATAAAATTTTTTAAACTAATTGCTTATGGTTTAAAAACGTGTTTAAATGCTTTTTGGGGTAAAAGAAAATTTTCAATCACCGATTTTGACCTTTTTGAGGTTTTTCTTTTTGTTATTTTAAATTGGTTTTTATGTAACGAAATATGTAATAAACAATATTAATATGCATATGTACGGATCGTGATCTCCCCCTCGGTACGACCAGACTGGTCGCTGAGGCCGCTCTCTTTTTTTTTTTCTTTCCTTTTCTTCTCCCGTTCTTCTTAATGGTCCGTGTGTAATAACGAGGAAGTTGCGCAAGGTCCAGTCACGGTAACCCACAAAACTTTCCCTTTTTCTTCCCCCTTCCAATATTCATCCCTCCCTATGCGCTCCTATCCCTGTTTTTGCACGATTTGCAGCCATTTGTCGAAGAAATAAGGAATTTTCGGGATAGGCAAATTTCTCGATTACATTAGTAATATGGGCACCAAAAATTTAATTCCAGAGAAATTTTTTTTCACTTTTTTAAAGTGGAGAAGGGTCTCCCTTTTTGTTGTGGCAAAAAATAAATTCGTGTTTAAAAAAAGTTAAAAATACATACAAATTTCGAGACCGAGGAAAATAAATATAAAAAACTTTTTTTCACAAAAACAGAAAGGGGAATGCTATAAAAAAAATTCATAATTGCCTTACGAATTGGGTTAGCACCAAATAAATAAATAAAAAATCTTAAACATACAATACAAAATAAATGAAGACATTCAAAAAATAAAAATTTCTCAAAATTTGGAAACTCCCCTTTTTTGATATAAGTACATAGGTAGCCCAGTCAATGAAAATAAACATCGACTTAAAATGAATTTTAGGAAGATTAAAAAAATGCAAAAAATTTCTATGAATTCATTATAAATTATAGAATAAAAGTATTTAGGACCCTAAAAAGGTCCTAAAAAACGTCTAGTTTCTAAAAATTTCCATTTTTCCCAAGATGTCCTCTTGGGTACGCTAAAAACTGTTTCAGACGTTGAAAGTGTTAAGAGTTAATTATTCAGTGAAATCCCTCGAAATCAACACACACACACACTTGCAGTGAATAATAACAAAAAAGAGAATATTTCCCAGGTTTTCACTCTCTATACTTAATTAATTCCCTTAATTATTCTCCTATTGTTTCCAATATTTGACATGACGTGCCAAAAAAAATCCTAAAATTGCTCTTCTTTTTTGTTTCAGGTCTAAGGATGTGGTTATACTTCATAGCAGCTCTGCTTCATTATGTGACGTCATCTGAGGTAATGCTCAAAGGGCTAATAAAAAATTTTCTCGCTAAATTGTTCTAATTACGCCTCCTTATTTCAGCTGAATCACATTCTGACCAAAGATGAGATAAAGAATTTATTCCACATAGAAAATATTAGCGACGGTAAGAAAATTTTCTGAAATTCCCTGAAGGACTTAACGTAATATTTAAAGCGGTCGTAGCGTCCTCTCGGGCGTGTCGTACGACCTAAATATCGAAATATGGAAAACTTTTTTTTATTTAACTTTGATGTTTTATGAGCGTCTATTGACTAAACGTTTTTTTAAATTTTAGTACCTGATTATCGGCTTATCCACATCCAAAAGAGATCGAAAAGGGATTTGAATTCTTTAGGGAAAAACCTTCGGTTCGAAGCTTTTGGAAAAGAGCATGTCCTCAATTTGAAGAAATCGAGATCGCCGCAGACGACGTGCCCTTTTTCGGTGTGGTAGCAAACTCGACCGGACATCTGACCTACGAGAGGATCGATCATGACGTGAGTTAATAGTCTGCCTCTACTACTACGTACAATTGAGATGTAAGATGTTCAGCGCTCAAATAAAATCCATCGCCCATATGCCTTTCCGGGCTATTTCTCAGCTGAGTTGGAACTTATTGTGCAGCAGAAATGTGAGCACTTCGCTGCTAAATTGCTTTTGTTTGCTAAACTTGTGAAATACGTTAGTTCACTGCCACAGAGCTTATGTGCCAAAGATGGTAGGGGGATGAATTGCGCTTGCAACTCCTTACTATAAGAACTCTTTCCCAACTCATTTTTGTGTTGTTAACAACACAAACGCCCGGAAACTGATACTACTATAAGGCAGGTTATATCATTTATCATTGGTTTTGCCGAAGTAAAGAAGTGCAGCATCTTGTGCTGAAAGCAGACTGGAATTCACAATGGCTTAATTTGTTTTACAGCCTAAACCTCACCGTAATGATGTTCACAAGGCAAAATAGAACTAGAAAATGCTGAAGCGAGCTGAGTCATTTGTGTTTGCTTTGGCTTTGCAGTGTAATTTTGTGCTGCTGTGAGGTACGACAGTTAAGTAAGCTTTACGATGTCGTGTACCTAATTGATAGGGATGATGAATGGGCTTTGGGATAAAGATGAGTGTTTTAAAAAATTCTTCCCTAATTTTGCTGTCAACATCCTCTCAGTGCCCTCTGTGGCCTCGAGATATTCTTTTTCTGACATTTAATTGTCGATATTATAAAATGAGAGAAGGTCCCCCGAGGCGGTCGGACCTTCTCTCTTCTTTCACTTGCGTAACCGATATTAAAAGAGTGAAAGTGTCTTTTGTTGGGTAATTCCTTAGCCAGGAGGGGAACGGTGAAGAGCGGCGAACAGGGGGGGAACCGTGACTTGACGAACAAGGTCAGTTTTGTCAACCTGGATACTAAAAATTTCGTCCTTTTTTAGGAAGATCTCGGGGACACTTATCAAGACGTGGACAATGGAGCGGCGCTTTTAGTTCACAAAGACAAAAACGGGAACACACTTTACGTAAGCGTTGGCAAAGAAATTTCGTAAATCATGTGATAATTTTTAGGAAGGGACCATCGGGCATGAATTGGTCCTACGACCTTTGCCGGAGCGATTGCGGAACGGTTCCGATTTGAACCGTAGCCATGTCATTTACAAACGAAGAACCGGTCTCGATGCTCCGAATTCGGATTACGCGCTTATGGAACCCGGCGACCTTTTTAAGAAGTTGAGGAAAAAAAGAAGTCCTAGGAAAAAACGGGAAGCGCCTTTTGTCATTTATCCGGAAATCCTCGTCATCGTCGACTACGATGGATACGTCTTCATGCTGGTGATAACGTCCAGATCAAACGATATTTCATTTCTTTCTGGAACGGTGTCGATCTACGATACAAGCTACTGAAAGGTCCGAAAGTCAGAATTTCCATCGCTGGCATCATCATCTCAAGAGTGAGGCTCTCTTTTGTTCTGTCAGTTTGAATCTTTCCCTCCCGAGCAGATAGTCTAACCACTAACTAAATTTGAATTGCATTTCACTTCAAAAGTGTTAGTGCTCAATTATCTCTGAATAGTACATATTAAACTCTGCTCCACATTCGACGTGTTAGCTAGGAAGATCAACGTTGCTTAATCCTGAATGCCTCCTCTCACTTCTAATCGTAGTTTCAACGACTTAAAAGGCTTTTTGCTACAATATTTTCAGGGACGAGATGCGACACCGTATTTAGAGCGGAACCGCGTGGGCCGTGACGCCATCGATAGCGCAGCAGCGTTGACAGACATGGGAAAATATCTTTTCAGGGAACGACGACTTCCAGTTTACGACATCGCCGTCGCTATAACAAAGTAAGTATTTCCCACATACTCCCCAATTTTACCAAATCATATTCCTTAACAACCACTCTTGTTTTCGTGACGTTATCACGACGTCATCGATTTTACCTAAATCTTTTCGCAGATATGACATGTGCAGGAGAAGAAAAAGCGGTAAATGCACTAAAGGAACTGCGGGTAAGAAATAAGACAAAACTACAGCTGGAAATGGAAAAAGGACAAAATGGGACGCCTATTAACCATGTACAAAAATGCTAATTTTTTTCTATAGGTCGTATTTTATAGGTTCCCCCTACCCCAAAATAATTTTTTTACTCCTCTTTAAAAATGGCTTTTCACAGATTGGACATGTGTAGAAGGCAGTTTCCGAACGAGCCATGCAATAGAGGAACCGCAGGTAATTAGTGACGTCATTGGCCTCTTTATTTCTCGATTTCAATACGTCATTGTTAACGTCTGTATCTTAGGAAGAAGAGTAAAGCCAAGATGAGTTGGTCGAGTGAAACTGCAAAAGACATTCTATTGCGCTAGAGCGTGGAGTGTCAGCACAGCAACCTAATATCGTTTCTCGACTCTTCTTGGCTGTATTCAAAGCAACCTAAGACACTTAATAATGCTGTTTACTACTACTTTTTTTAAAAATTATTTTCTCTTGACGTCATATTAAAGTTGTTTTTCCCTTTTTTTCTGTACTTATCTCTATCGCTCAAACTCGTTCAGGCAGGTAAGAAAGTTCTTCCCCATTCCATTATCGATCTATACTTAACCAGCTTCATATTCAAAGAAACTAATAAACTGGAATAATAGCATGAGCTTTATGAGGTGACCTAAATTCTCTGAAATGCAACATTAACTTGTCATCGATTTTGGCAGTACGTGGAGTGGCATCAATGCATTCGATAGCATATCTGATCAAGGATGCCACTCCATGAATCGAGAATGCTTGATGGTGCATGCTAAATGATGCGGAAAAGAGCAACGATTACTGAGCATTGGTCGTTTTTAGGATTTGCATACGTAGGCGGCGCATGCGTCGTCAATAAACGACTAGAGAAAGTTAACAGCGTTGCTATAATCGAAGACACCGGAGGGTTCTCAGGCATAATCGTCGCCGCCCATGAAGTCGGGCATCTGTACGTTATAAATCATTGATGTTTTTGTAAACTAATTATTATTCTTTCGTATAGTTTGGGAGCTGTTCATGACGGGTCACCACCTCCGACGTATCTAGGAGGCCCCGGTGCGGAATCGTGTAGATGGGAAGATGGATATATTATGTCCGATCTCCGTCATACAGAAAAAGGATTTAGATGGTCACCATGCAGTATATCGAGCTTCCACCATTTTCTCAAGTAAGTTTTGATCTGAAGATACTTTTTTTAAGGGCGAAATTTCAGTGGCGAGACGGCTACTTGTTTGTATAATTCACCACACGAAGACGAATCCCTTCCTCGCGTCCTTCCAGGGAAGTTGCTCTCGTTGGACGCCCAATGCAGACGCGATCGTGGTACATCTGCGTGCTTTAAAGACGAAAGGGTCTGCGCTCAGCTTTTCTGCTTTGACTCTGGATCCGGATACTGCGTTGCGTACCGTCCAGCGGCAGAAGGCTCCTCATGCGGCGACGGCCAAACATGCAATAGCGGCCGATGCATACAAGAACACGAAAACATCATTCCAGACTATTCGCAGCACACGCTGTCCTACTTACCACTAAATATCACCAGGTAATTTACATCATAAATCTTGGTTCGTTGGAAAGCTCTTTGAAAAGAAAGCTGCCCCTCAACGTTGAGGCCTTTCTTTCCATGATACTTACCTCCGACCAAAGCTTTACTTACTTCAATTAATAATTAAACGATTTATTTTTATTTTTATTATTATTATAGCATACCAATGACCTCAGTACGTCAAACGACGTCAGTAACACAAATGACGTCATTAAGTTATACAAGTCAAGTCCGATCCCAATAGTACAAAAGGAATATGGCGGTAAAGTCGAAAAAACATCGATATATAAAACTGTCGACTTTCTCTCTTGTTTTCTAACCTTTCCATTTAACTGACGCCATTTTTTTCACCACGCCATTACAACCTTGAAACCATTTTTCTATTATCATGTTGTCTTTTTCTCATCTAGATCATCACTGTTACCTTGGAGCTTCCATTAATTGTTTATTTTTGTATTTTACAGCAGAAGGAGCCTGTCTTGACACTTCCGCCATCTGCGTTTCGCTCCTCAGTAAATACTCCGGGATCTACTGCGGGACTTCGTATTTCAAAAAAACGTGCTGCCTCTCATCGAGAAAATGTTGAAGCCCCCACCCCCCACCACAAACGTCATCACGTACGTCACAGGGGGAGTAAAGTGCAATTTAAAACAAACAAGAAAGACTTTATTACCTTTTAAAACGTGTTAAAAACATAAACTTTTAAGATTTTACCTACTTCTGTATATAAATAATGTTTTTTTTTTTCGTTCATTTTTATGATTAAAATTTCGATAAGGATTTATTGTGCCTTTTATTATCACAGATTTAATTTTTATTAGGAACGATTACGGCTGAAGTACTCAAAGCTTTCATGTTATTATAGTCGTTAGACGCGAATTTTACGTTCTTTAATTTTTCATGGGTAGTTAGTTAAGAAATGTTAATAGAAAAATTGCCGAAATTTCGAGGTTTTTCGACCCAAAATAAAATCCCCAGGTCGCCGTTTAAGAGATGCTACGTCTCGACGTATTAAATGGAATAATTTAAATAAATATGTTAAAAGATCGTTTTAAAATCAATTTTTTATTGGGTCTACATCATTTAGCAGGGGGAAATATCAAGAGGAAGAGTATAATATAACGGATGGATTTTTTTTTATTATTAAAATTATTAATTTTAGGATAAAAATTTGACAAATCAATAGGCGGTTAGATATTTAGGCGCTATAAACTCCAGATCATTGACTATTGGGGTTTTGAAATTCCAATTTTTAATAAATAACCGCCTATCAATTGAAATATAATATAAAATATATAAAAAAAAGTTTTGTTATGTTCCCGTGTTTTAATTTTATTTTTCTTTTAAATTTTTAAATATTTTTATTTATATTTTAATTGGAGGGGACGGAGAATTTAAATTAAAATACTTAAAGAGAAAGAAAGGATGAGAAAAGTGGAAGTGTAGATAGTTTTCTACTTTATGGGCCTGGAATAAGGGGAGGGGCGTGGGGATGAGAAGCGTCCTCCTCGAATCGTCTTGTAAGGTCCGCCTTTCCACCTTCCTTGCTCACCGTTGTCGTATTCGTAGGGCCTGAAGGAAAACAGAGTTATTTAAAAGGACCAAAGGATCAGAGTACAGATTGTGTTTTTTATTTACATGTGGTCATCGTGGATCATATGCTCCGGAGGGTATTCTTCCAACGCCATCCTCGCTTTGTCGAGAATCGACATGACTTTGCTGTTCGCGGGGCCTCGGGCGGAAACGGAAAGAGGTGGAGGAGGCGGCGGCTGCGGTTGAGGAGGTCCCGGATACGGTGCCATTGATGGCGAACCGTTCGGCTGATAGTCGTACATCGGTGCAGGACGTCTTGTGTACGGTGGATTACTCGGCTTTTGAAGTATACCTGAAAATGCTACACTTGAAAAATTTATGCATACGCCATTTGCTAATGTATGCAGTAGTGCACTCTTCATAGTATGCTATGAATGGAGAATAGTGTACTGCTCCTTCCACATTGCCGAAAAAGAGATGCTTATACATCATGGATCCAGTAGTGCATTGCTGCATGTGGTATAATAGTCGCTTTGATGCAGCAGTGCAGTCCAGCTTCCATTGAATGTAGTGCATTGCCGATTTCGTAATATGGAATTTTATCCGTAACGTTATGTACTTCTTTGTGGTGGCGGTGGTGGTCGACGAACTACTCCGCCGTCGGCTTCGATCTCCCGAAGTTGCTCCATACGAATTTCGTCGTGGTGGTCGGGGACGAGATATTTCCGGACGGCTGCCAAAGCGTAAGCAAGCCGCGCGTACGCTTCGGCGGGCGGTGCTAGAGCTGCTATCTCGACATGAAGTTCGTCTGCTAGATGTGCATATTTAGGGTCTAAAGATGATCTCAGTTCCTCTTCCTACATGCCAAAAAAATAAAATTTTATTCCAAATTAAGGTTCCATCTAAACTACATTCAGCACATGATTCAAAATATTATTGTAAATAAAAATCAATCGTTTAAAAAGTAGTTTTCCGGGTTCTTTTTCAGCCTCCGAGAGCGGTAAACGTCGCCTTGGTGATGGGGTCGATAGACTCTCAGGGATTCCTGCCCCACTTCCAACCCAACCCTCCCGCATCACCCACCCGGGAGGCTTTTACGGCCTCACCACCTTGACACAACCCTTTCCAACCCCCCCGCCCACCAAACAAAAACACCGTTCAGCACGAATACGACGAATAAAACATCTCACCGACATACGAAACCCACAAACGAAAACGATTCAATACTAGGGGACTAGTGAGACCTGAAAAACACGAATCCTTACCAGTCGGCAATCTTTTTTAATATCTTCTGATTCATGATATCACATATTTTTGGTTTTTTACCTTTCAAACTAAATGCCTTTGGTATGCATCAGCCTAAAACCGATGGCTTAAGTTCCATAGGTTATGATGAAGGCTCACTGATGATTCAATACTTAAGGGGCAACTTACCTTCTGTTTATCCCGCATACTCCCGCGGCCCAAAATGGCCATTTTGGTCATCGTTTCTTCCTGAAGCCTTTTCAAAGAGTTCCCTTTGGGACCGAGGAGCTTTCCGACGAAATTGAACTGCGGGGAAAGAACAAGTTAAAATAAAGCAACACGTGACATCAGGGTCATTGAAGAGAAAAATCTAACCTTTGGGTGTTCTTTGATAGGAAGCTGAATTTTGACGACGGCTTTAATCGGTCTTTCCCTGTAAAGATCGACGGGAGCCCTCAAATCACGGTAATTCTTGCCCTTTTGAGCTTTCACGATTTCTGCGAACAAAAGAAAAAGTTGCTTTCAGTGACGTTCAGGCACATCACAGGCGAATGTCCAGCGACCACAATACGCAGCGGCCCCTATTCTCGCTATTTTTTTTCTTGAAATTAGTTAAAAGAGAAGGGACCTTAATTTTATGCTCGGACGAAAATCGCTTTGATGTTTCTTTTTCTTTAAAAAAAATTAAGTGCGTGAGGTGGTGGGATCGTATTAAAGAAGACTTGGCTGGAGGGGGAGGGGGATTATGAGGGAAGGATGATGAGGGCCCTTGAGGATCTTCATCATCAAAACTCTTCCGCTCTAAATAATTAAGACTTCTTTTTTTCCTCCCTAACGCCATTTTAGCTTCATAGTCGCACATTAAAAAAAGATGAAATAAATGAATTTAAGCAGTGTTACCAATAAAATTTTGATGACTAAAGAATAGTTAACAAAGAGGTATTGACAGATAAGTCGAAGCAACATTTAAGCTCAACAGTTACGGGTAAAAAACACGTTCTTTCCTCAGAACCCCTAACGCCATTTTAGCTTCATAGTCGCACATTAAAAAAAGATGAAATAAATGAATTTAAGCAGTGTTACCAATAAAATTTTGATGACTAAAGAATAGTTTAACAAAGAGGTATTGACAGATAAGTCGAAGCAACATTTAGCTCAACAGTTACGGGTAAAAAAACATGTTCTTTCCCTAGAACCCCTAACGCCATTTTAGCTTCATAGTCGCACATTAAAAAAAGATGAAATAAATGAATTTAAGCAGTGTTACCAATAAAATGTTTGATGACTAAAGAATAGTTAACAAAGAGGTATTGACAGATAAGTCGAAGCAACATTTAAGCTCAACAGTTACGGGTAAAAAACACGTTCTTTCCTCAGAACCCCTAACGCCATTTTAGCTTCATAGTCGCACATTAAAAAAATATGAAATAAATGAATTTAAGCAGTGTTACCAATAAAATTTTGATGACTAAAGAATAGTTTAACAAAGAGGTATTGACAGATAAGTCGAAGCAACATTTAGCTCAACAGTTAGGTAAAAACATGTTCTTTCCTCAGAACCCCTAACGCCATTTTAGCTTCATAGTCACACATAAAAAAGATGAAATAAATGAATTTAAGCAGTGTTACCAATAAAACTTTTGATGACTAAAGAATATTGTAACAAAGAGGTGTCGATAAGTCGAAGCAACATTTAAGTCAACAGTTACGGGTAAAAAAACATGTTCTTTCCTCAGAGCGCAAATATTTGCGGAGTAAAGAACAAAATACTTATTTAAACAGCAAAATAAAAAAGTGTTCTCCTAATCGCCCTTTTCCGTGGGAAAAGATCTATTTTCCTTTCCCTTTTCCAACCCCCTTAAAATGATCGACTTATAACCATTTATTTCAAAGAAAATGGCCTCGTCGCAGATGTTCGCCCTATTTCCGTCCGTGAAAATTCGAAACAAAAAAGAATAACGAAAATCTGTCGAAGTTTGTTTTTAAGTAGACTTTCAGGAATGAAAGAGGGAAGGCGGTAATTTTCTAAGATTAAAGAAGTTTTTACAGCGATCGCGACTCTGGAAGGGGGTATCGATTGCGATATTATCAAAGAAGAGGCTCCGAAGAGAGAGACACAAAAAAATTATTTTTACTCCTTACGGAATACTAATGTTTCCAACGTTAAAAATGACACAAGAAAGATGATGTATCAACTGCTCACGTGAGAGGCCGTTCTCAAGACGAAGGGTTCAGACAACTGGAAAATGACTGCCTATCCCTATTGAGACCCAATGAGAAAAGGATAATCCAACGATATAGGAACGTCCAGAATAACGTCGGTGGAGATCTCACAAGCACAGCCATCTCAATTGGAAGATCTGTCCCGACTGTCACTCTGCCTTTCACGTGGTAATACGTCCAGAAACATTTAATTTAACTGCCAAACACTGTTCTATCTTGATATTGGAAATGTAACTGCAAAATATTACAGGAAATACAAAGCCCCTGAGATCGAGGGCCCAGACAACGTCAATACTTGAAGGCCTCCATAGAGATTCCTAGACTGAAGCCAAGCACATCCTTTGTCATACGACTGGACACTTGTGAAGACACTTGGAAGGCCGTTCCCATGAAGACGGGTACGTCCAGACGGCCAGAGATATCTATCGTATGGTGGCGGATGTTTTCAGATGTTTGCAAACTACTTATTGGGAATTTTAAAAATCCTCTATCCACTTTTGAGACTATCAACTACTATTACTAGACCCAGAAAAGAGGAGGAAAAACAGCAAAAAGACTCTTAAGAATTAGGGAGGCCCTTCCCATGATATGCCTAGTAAACCAAGCGCTCAGAATCCTTTCAAGATGCATCTTTGCTGATTTGGGGCCCTTCTGAATTCATTTTAAAGTTTAAAATTGGCAACACTGACAATACACTTCTTAATTTTAAAAAAATTTGACATTAATATTTTGTCTTACCTTCGTCAATAAGTCTGGAAGCGTTCGGAAATAAAGAAGGGTCCAAATTCATTTTCTCCTTCATAAGATCTCGGATAAATTCGGCCGTTTTGGATCCTGATCTTTCGTCTCTTCCTTAGATTCTTCCATGTTTTCCACCATAAAAGGAAACCGAAAATTTAAAATTTAAATCAAAACGGAAATAACGGGGAAAATGTCGTTATTTCCCCCCGATATTTTGAAACTTAAAAACCGTTCGTTACTTCAGATCAGGCGATAAGTGTAAACAAAACTAAGAAAAACAAGAGAACCGGTCTCGCCAGTGTTGATGATCAATGTAGCCACCCTAACAAAAACTTAGTTATTTTTTCATTTTTCTCATCTAATCTTTATATATTTTAAAAAATTGAAATGATTTGAAATAGATATTATCATACAAATAAAAAACGCTTTAAAATTTAAATGATTATGTAAAAAAAAGATTTTCGGAGGGGCCGCTTGGTGGGCCTCTTCAAAATTTTTTATTATGTTCATTTTTTTCGCCGATAAGCTGTTATTTATTGACATTCTTATGGTATAAAATCTACTTTGAAGAAATTTTTTAGGATCTTGGGATCTTTAAATTCATACAATGATCAAAAAGGGCCTTTACTAGGTACAAAATGTGGGATTAAGTAAATATTGTTTTGCTAAATTTGAGGTCGAAATTCTTGATACTTTGAGGATGGTGAATTTGGACCCCAGCGCTGTTCCATGGTGACGGGAGGTCCGTTTTTCCCGGGGATCGTTTCCCGCCCACCGCTCACCAACGCCGCTACCGCAGGGGCCAGATTGAAATTCCGACTCGCAGACGACAAGGAACGTGTGGGGACGGGGTGATGGGAAGTGTGGGGGCGTCGGAGGAGGGGGTCAAAAGGGCGCATGCACCCCCGCTTCAACCCCCACATTTCAACCCTTCACAAGATCCCAGTAAGTCCCCATTTTTCGTCACGGGAACACTTTTTCCCCCGGTCGGAGAAACACTCTCTCTCCCCCTTTTTTTCACCCCTTTTCTTCCTTTGTAAAACGACCCAGAGACACACATTTTATATTTTCAAAAGCCTTTTATTGAATGTAATATTTAAACAAATTGGGGCCAAAATTTATTTGAACGTAAAACAACAATAAAAGACTTTTTTACGAGTGATATTCATAAAAAGTATATAAGGGAGCTCAAATTTAAAGGATAAAAACAACGAATAAGGTAATAAAATAGATTATGGTTGATCAAGAGTAAAGAAACCATTAATTTTCAGGATGACAGAGATGGACGTTCAAGGAAGCGATGAAGGATCTCAGTTTGCGACGAGCTCAAGACATCAAAAATACGGTACGTTGACATCTCATAAACAAAGACTCAATTACTTTTGATGTTCAAATTCATTCTTTTTGCAAGGGACCCGAAAACCTACCTAGTGCTTAACACATTTCCCGTGATGTTCCACAGGGTACCAAACTGTCGCCTGTTCTTTGAATTATTGATAGGACTCCTTAAGTTGAGTTAGGAACCTGGCTAGGATAGCCACTTGTCTTTTTTGCCCCATTTCTTTAATGCATCTCGCGGGAACCGAGATGGTTCTACGACGCTGTCTTTCACAGGTTTCATACATACATCTTGATTTCGAGATTGGCGGTCGTAGAATGAACTTCAAGGCTCAACTTCAACAAGGTTCAAAGAGTTCGAATTACCCAATTTTCTTGTAATTTTTCTGAAGTATATTAGCCTTTTTCCTATGCTTCGATTGGTTAAGCGATGGGCTCAGCTCACTTTCTGTGGTCTTCTGTGTACAGTCTCAAGTTTTCATTTTATGAAGGTTTTTCCTTTGATATTCACTTAGTTGTTATATTGAAAAATTGCAGGAACTTTTCTAAGCGTAAAAACAAAATAGATTTCCCCCAAAAAAATCGATTATCTTGTCACCTCAAACGTACTTTTTGAAAGGGCGTTGAAAACATTTGGGAAAGACACGATAGGTCACGCGATTTTTATTACCTTTTATAATATTTTTCCATCACGAAGTTTTCGTATTTTAGACGTGAGGAGCGGGAGGGACGAAAGGCGAAGGATGGTCGACATCACCAAAGACAAGCCGATCAAAGTGAGCATCCGTGTCGTCGTTCCTGTCAAAGATCATCCGGTGGTGAGTAAATTTTAAAGCGAAACAAGCCGAAAACTTACGCAATTACAAACTTTATACGTAGTTTTAATAAATAATTGAGTTTAATTAACAACCCTCATTCTCCACCCTCCGCTTTATTTCCCGAGGGTGCAATCGATTTGGTGTAGATTTAACAGTTTTAAGTCGGTTAAATATCCCTGATTTTTTAACAGTTTAATTTCGTCGGGAAAACTGCTCGGACCGAGAGGGAACTCTTTGAAACGTCTTCAGGAAGAGACGATGACCAAAATGGCGATTTTGGGACGCGGGAGTATGAAAGACAGCCAAAAAGAAGAAGAGCTCCGTGGTTCAGGAGATCCCAAGTTCTCGCATCTTCTTGATGAACTTCACGTGGAGGTCACCGCTTACGCCCCGCCGGCGGAAGCTCACGCAAGGATCGCCTACGCCCTCGCCGAAATCCGAAGGTTTCTCGTCCCCGACATGAACGATGACATACGGCAGGAGCAAATGTGGGAGATGGCTCATATGAAAAACGGATCTAACGGTAACGAAATTTTCATGGACATTTCTTCTGATTTTTCGTTTTTTTCAGGTGGACCTCAGGTCCCTGAAGAGTCTCCGACCGGGCAAGAAGAACGAGTCGAGAGCCCCAGAAACGGGCGCAAGAGACCACTCCTCACTTTGGCCCAAATGTCACCGACAAAAAGGACCGTTTTGAGCATTCTGGCACGCGCTGCCCAAAACCAAGGGGCTCTAAGATCGATCCATCCGTAAGTCAGTATATCAAAAAGATTTCTTATTATATTACCGCGTATCACAACAAAAATTATTCAAATTTTATTTTGGCAGGCGCCCATTCGTCGTTCCAACCATCCGAGGCGACCTAATGGCCGGAAACATCATCCTCAACTAAAACAAAAACACACACAAAAAAATTAAAAAGAAAAAAAAAGATTTAAAATGAAATTAAAACAAAAATCTTAAAACTGGTGGAATTTAAAGGCTTTCGATCCGGACTTAACTCTGACTAAACGAAAACATTTTTCCAAATAACTTTTAAGAAGCAAATTTTTTTTTCTGTAAAAAAATCGTGTTTTGTTTTTTAAAAACTTTGTTTGTTTGTTTTTTGAACCCCCGGGGCCCATGATGAATAAAAGTTCAAAGGAAGCAGCCCCGCCACTCCGCGCTGACACCAAAATCCGTTTTTTGCCGCCAAAATCGAATAAGCAAATATCATTTTGATGCAAAACATTCTTGAAATGCTATTTGTTCATTTAAAGAAGAAAAAAAATCATAAGACAAAATTCTGGATATTGAGCTGTCAGGAGTGAGGATAATCGAAAAAAATAAACTTTAAATATTATATATTAAATATAGTAATAAAAATTTTTTAAATGTTATTTAGTCATAAAATATGGACCAAAAGATGGAAAAAGAAACCGGGCCAAACAAATAAGTTGGGGATTTATTTTAAGTTCTCTTTTTACGTTTTTCAGGACCAAATGTGGTTTTTTGCTCAATTTTTTGTTCGTTAATAAATTTTTTTCTCTCTTAGTTTAAAAATTGATGAGTCTTCCACGGGGAAAAATAAGCGATGAAAAGTTCAATTTTTGGACTTTTTTCGTTTTTCCTTCAGACTTATCGTCTTCTTTGTCCTTACAATAACAAACTAGCACTGTTATTTAAAAACCGAAAAAAAATTAAAAAGAAAAAAATACTAAAAAAAATTTTTAAAACATTAACTAAAGCTTTGGATGTCGTAAATTTCGTTATTTGTAGTTCTTAAGACTTTTCGCCATGTCTTTTGTAGATGAAATTTAAATAATGATAAAAACCCCGGTTTATTCGCACTGTTGCCAACTTAGAATGTTTTAAAAATAAGGAAAAGTAGTTGAGGGCAACAAAGATGGCGATTAAACCCGGTGAAAAAAGGCAGGGCGGAAAGTCCGCTTAAAAGAAGTTTTAAAAATGTCTTTTTAACAAAGATTAATGTAGAAAAAACGGGATTCGTTTTCCATATTTGATGACGTCATGATTCAGGAGTACCAAAACCATTTTAAAAAATAATTGTCAATCTGCTTTCTATTTCCTATTTTGGATATGACGTAGTAATTCAGGAATACCACAACAATCGTTTACAGTTTCAACCCTCCCCCTATCCATTTTTGATCTGTCGTTCCAACAGAACCTTTACATCACCATTTTGTGTTACGTCATCACCTGCAGTTGTACCAATCCCGTTTTTTATTGTTTAAATCAACTTTTTAAACTTCAAATACGAGAGAAACCCATTAAAAAGTAGAAAATTCTGTTTTTCAAGTAGACTTAAACCAAAATATAACGAAAATACAGTTAAAATCTACATAAAAAAGCAATACCTTTTTAGTAAAGTAAAAAAACATATCTTTTTAAATAAATAAAAAATAAAGAAAAAAGTTGGGAAAAAAACAACAACCAATATATTGTCTTTCAGGCCTCTTATGAAGAGAAAAATGTTTTTTGTATTTTGTTTACTTTTATTAGTTTATTTATTTATAAGAAAACGTTTTTTCACATGTTTTAGTAGTTTATAAGGGCAAGATTTTAATTGTAATCAAATATATTCGTATATTGCAAATCGATTATGTGTTTTTAAATACCCAAAAATATCCTGGAAGGCGCGAAAAAATGGGCGAAAATGGATAAAGCCAAGTGAGTAAAATAAAGTTAGAGATTCTTATATCTTCAGATCGTTTTATCCGGTCGTTAGGCAAAGGACGGAGAAGCACTCAAGGACGGAAAAGCACCCAAGGCCTGACAATCAGCCGTTTTCACGATTCCTGAAGGAGATGAAAGATGTCGTCGACGTGGCCGAATTCGCGGAAGATCGCCTTTATTTCATTACGCTGAAAGTTAAAAAAGAGATGAAAAGTTCGAGCCAGATCCATTACTTCAACACTGACGATGTTTATGTCTACAATAACTTCTACGAAGATTTCGGACCTTTGAATCTCGGAAAACTGTATAAGTAAGTTATTAACAATTGATAAATGCCCAAGTGTTATGACTTATGACTTATGAGATATCCGAGACCACAGAAAAGATTGGCTAAAGCAGGTGGTTCTATATTCTGTATATTCATTTTAAGATTCTGCTGTACTCTTTTTACGAAATTGACGTCGAAAGATTACATAAACAAGAAAATCGTTTATTGGACTGTGATGGAAAAGAAGAAACGTGCGAACGCTGCGTTTTTAATAAGCGCATTCGCTGTTATTTATTTGAGCAAAAGCCCGAGAGATGCTATAGCACCGATTTTGAAGACGAAACATCCAATAGCGCCGTTCGTAGACGCTAATATCAGTAAGAACTGCAGCAGTTGCACCTTGCAGTCGACTGCAGTCGCTGTTTTCCTTTGAGCAGATGAAATTATGCTATTCTAGATGGAGTCAATGAGGCTTATACGATTCGGATAATCGACTGCATAAGTGGCTTAAATCGGGCGTTTTATTTCGGTTTGGTCTCCTTCTCCGATTTCGATTTGGAAGAGTACGAAACCTACGAAGGGGCGAATCTCGAGAATCCTGGCGATTTAACATGGATAGTACCTAAAAAGCTGATCGCATTCGCTGGACCTTGCGGAGAAAGGAATGGAAACTGCCCGGTCGAATTCTACATCGGGTACTTCAAGGCAAATCAAGTTGCTTGCGTCATCAGGCTCAATACTAAGAGATATGATCCTAAGATGTAAGAGTTCAATCACTTATTAAGTTCAACTTTAATATGTGGGTACTTTTAGCTTCAGAAATCACGGTATTGACCATTTCACAATGTACTTCCCCGACGGTTCGACACCTTCTCGGAGTCTGGTCCATCTGTTTTTGGAAACGGTTGAGAAATGCCCAGGGGCAGTGGCTGTTCATTGTAAGGCAGGACTCGGCCGTACAGGGTGCCTCATTGGCGCTTATTTGATGAAGCACTACAGATGTCTTCAAGCGAGGCTATTGCCTGGATGAGAATCTGCAGGCCGGGATGCGTGATCGGCGCCCAGCAGACTTGGCTCGACGGTATGCAGCAGTCTCTTTGGCGTGCGGGAGAGACATACCGCGACCTCACTATGGCTCACCTGACAAAATGCGTCAACACAAATACGGAATTTACAGCATAAAAGCCAAGCAAGCACGCGAAAATAGAGAAACCCACTTGTCTCAATCAAAGGTTTGAATGAACTATCATTCATGGTTGTAACCTCTCTTTCCTACAGATCATGGCCATTTGTCTTCAGTGGCAGATTTCGAAAAAAGACGGCAGTTTGCAGTGAAGATCTTTCTTATTTCCACTTCAAAGGTAAGCTATTTTAAAAGAAACGTCAATTTTACCTTTTTTCTTCCCTAGAACGTCTTAAAAGCAAACAGATGACGGAAAGCGAAGAAATGGATAAAGAACCGTCCAACACTCAAGGCGATCTATTGCTTTCCGCCCGATTGGCCAACCTGAAGAAAAGGAAGCTTTCCTAGATCTTGTGTCCACTATTCCTCCTCAATAAATTGATGTTTTGAACCAACTACTTTGTGCGTTTCTAAGAATTGGATACGTACAGCAAAAAAGTGTATCAGTTGCTATGACCAGGAGTTGATAAAATGATAACTTGAGGGACTCGTAAAGCCCACATACAAAGGATATAAAAAAAACATAAATTGAACACACACGGTAACCGTTTATTTGTTTTTATCTATTATCACAACAAGAAAGACTTAAGAGGAAAATTTTTACAAGGATTATACATAATTTCCTAAATGCTTCATTTTTTTCTTTGAAGAATTGGCCCCAATTCGATAAATGCTGGAGAGTGTCTTCATTTTACAAAACACTTGATGCTTCGGGAAGACTTTAGGTCCCTCTTTTGCCCTTTCGCGTCGCAGCCTCGCCCTTTTCGTTTACTCTCCTCCTGCTTCTGTTCCCAAAGGAAAAGCGCTTCGTGGAAATCGTCAGAGCTCAGGTTCCTCTCTGTATGTGCAGTATGGAGCTTAGAGCACCTTCAGTTGAGCTTTTGGTAAATTTAAAACGGTTTCTTCCGCGAAGGATTTTCCAGGAGACTTTGCTTCAGGAGTTCGACATATGGAGACACCGGAGATGTATAGATTTGGGGATTTTGGTATACCAGATTCGTGGATTGCTTCGAGTTTTGGTTCTCCAGCGATGAGGATTCGGATGATAAAGAAAAACTTGAAATTTTATCTCTGGGCATAGAGCTTCGATGTTTGGCCGCTTTTTCGTTTGCGTATCGGATTCATCCAGGCTGCTCTGCTCTCTGCTTTAGGCGTTTCGAAGTTCTTCGGGTCGATCGTCGTGTTGTGAGGAATGATCGGAATCAAGATGATATCTTTCATCTTTTATTTTAGGGCCTAGTTCACCAGTCGAATGCGATCGTCGTAAATTCGGAGTTTCTTGGTCCAAATAGACGCCGTTTTGATGGACGTCTCCGATCTGGAATCGTCCGTCTTCTCCTTTCGTACGTATCTGTCGGTAATCGTTTCGTATATCGCCCGACCAGTCTTCGCCCAGTGATTTTAAAAAGTCGCGCACTGTTTGGCTTTTAACTGAATCCTGAAGCGAACGTTCGATGGCTAAATTGAGCTCGGGGTCGACTACTAAAACGAGATTAGCCAGATAAAAAACAAATTTAAAAAAGCTATTACCATGGTCAATCACAGTAGAAGACGATGTTCCGGCACCTTTTAATCTTATCATCTCCTCTTCGATCATCTGCAGTCTCGACATTTCCAACGCGATGGCCAATTCCATCGTATCATCGCCAGTTACCGGCATATAACCTGTGAGATTTTCAGGGTCACATTTTTCTCTTCCTAAAAAATGAAATTTTTTTTTCAATTCTGAGAATATCTCTCGTTTACCTTCTTTTCGTCGTTCCCTCTTGAAATTTCGACTCGTCGCTTTTTGACCAGGCACGTTGTCCCTACGATGACCGCCTTCGGGGTTTTGAGATATGGCCGACCAAGGATTTCTGAGAGCTTTTCAGTCACTTCTTCAAACTCTGTGAGTTTTTCTTCGTATTCAGCTTTTTTTGGGATGTCGTCAATGAAAAAGGCGTGGACGTAGCAGCCGCAGAGTACACGCCGAGCTTTCAGAGCTCCTTTACGCCGTCTTCCAGAAAAACCGCGCAGTTCTCACCTTCTAAAACAATTAATCAGTTTTTAAGGGAGGGAGAAACAACGAGGAATAAGGCATGCTAACAGGAATGAATTAAGTATATCAAGTTCTTAAAAACGCTTACTGTCTTATTAGTAATGGCCAAATTGGCCATTTTCTGCTTGACGGTTTTCATGAGAGGCTCCTCCATCTTCTAGACATCTCGTGCTTCCTGAACTTCCCGTAATAGTTTAGAAATTTTGCCAAATCACTGGATTCCCTCGAAGTACGAATGGCGTCAGATAGAACGATGGCTTGTTTCTGCTCCGCTTTTTGAACAGCTTCCAAACGATTACAACGGAAATATCCTCCAGTCGAGGAACTGTGTTTTTTCCACGACTCGAGACATACCCAGCAGAAATCGTGTTTGCATTTGAAGCATCGTATGTGATTGCAGCCGTCGCCTTTTTGGATGTTGGAACCGCAGTTGGGGCACGGTTTCGAGTTCGAGACGATCCACAAGCTATTGGCGATTTCGTGGAAGTTGGAAGCGTCGATGCTGTCCGGTTGGATTTTCGCTATACGTCCCATCCAGTTATTGTATTCATCACAGGTTGATGGAACGTGGGCATCTTGTGAGCAATCCCAGCAGAAAAAGTGTCCTATACCGCAATCCACGCTTTTCGAAGCGCCTTTAGTTTGACAGCCCTTTTGCAGTTTTTAACCGGGCACCATTTTATTTTGGGCTTTCCTCGACGAAATTTTTTATATCGAAAAATAATAGTTGTCTAAAACGTTTTTGGGTACAGTTTCAAAAGGAATTCTAACGTGACGAAAAGGTTGCATGATGTTTCCGGGCAAAGAATCCGCGAGACTCGCCTTCCGAGATTTTATTGGTCAGATAAGTCTTCCAGCATTCCGGGCAGAATTTGTGACCGCATTCTAAATTTTTGCCGTTTTCATGGTTCATAAGGCAGATGCCGCATTCGAAGTCGGTTTCGACGTCAAATCGTACGCTGTCGTCGAAATTCGGCGTTGGTACTCCTGCGTTATGCAACAGAGTGTCGGGTCTTCGATCCATTTTTCCAAAAGAGTCTCTCTCGACCATTCTATGAAGGAAAATATGAATTTGATACTATTACATATTAGGAAAATTACCGTTCTCTCTTAAAAGCGCTTGTGCGGTTGATAAACTAACGTTGAGCATGTCTGAAGTGTCTAAAAGTAATTCGTCTTTTACTTCACGTAAGTCTTCAGGCTTCAAACCCGAATATAACTGCTCAGACCAGACTAAAGAAGAGTTTGAAACTGATTTCGGCTTCGTTGATGATGTCCGTTTTTCGGTCTGAAAACAAAATGATGAAAATGCAGTATTTAATTTTTGAAACTTACAAAGACCATTTTGGCTTCGAGAAGGCGAGCAAGATTGTGATGGCGTTTCGCTGTCGCTAAATCGCAGGCGGTCATTCTTTCGTTGTTTTCGGCGAGACCGAAGAGCCGGCCGCAATGAGGAGTTGGGCGCATCGAGTTAGTCCGTTCGCTGCCGCTGGTGAAGAGCGGGTTCCCGTCGACGTCTTTCGTGTCGATCTCGATCTTCTCTTTCTCGCCCGAATCCAAAATCGCACCCCGCCACTGAAGAACGATCGAAACGCAGGTCGATTTACGTTCGTGGGCCGAATAGGATTTGTGCTGACGAGTGCGCAACAGGCGTGAAGAACCGTTTCGTTCGAGCCGTTTCTTTTGTTCGGGTTCCCTCCAGAATCATTCAAGAACCTAAAACAAACAAAAATCTTCTCCAACAAGCAGTTCAGCAGCAAATTGACAGTAATCAATGACATTAGCATCAGAAAAATTACCTTAATAGATGCTTCATTCCATGCTTAGCCGCATAATGCAGTGCTTGTATTATGATTATGGCCTCTCCAAAGCTTAAATTGGGGTCAAAATTTTTCCGAACTTCTGGACTCCCTTGATACACCTAAAACAGCATTTTAAAAGTAGGATTTATGGTGGCGCTTTAAATACACACAATTCACGTACCTGCATAGCGGCGAACTCGTCCCCATTTTGTATGAACTTCTTGAACTTGGAAGACGGACTGCCCATCGCTCAAGCGTTTGAACTAACGCTATTTTTTCGAAGGGAGTCATTTCTTTTCTTTTCTTTTTGTTTGACGTTTTTAAAGGGAAGGTTTTTGGAGGGTGGGCGTTCGGGTGGCGGAAAGCGCGAACGGATCCGCGCGTCGATCATAATCTCGACTTTTCGTAGCCGAGACGTTTTATGACGCTATGAATGACGTCAAGACAGTTTTGCCATAACAATGGACTCTGCTTTTTACAATTTACCAATTAATCACATTGGAAAATCCCTCCACTTGAAATCAGTCAGGCGTGTTTTTTAAAAATATTTGACGGTAAAGGTTTTAACGAGATTTTGCATCATTAATGGCTTTTATCTTCCTCAAAAAGATGGCTGTATGTTCGTGGTGATGGCCGTAGCCTCATAACACATCGCTGCCCAATTTTCATCCGGTTTCCCCCCAAAACCTTTAGGTCTAAGTACCTTCAGAGACAGTTTTTTACCAAATTTTGAGCCTTATCCTAGGCTACCAAATGATTTCATAATTTTAGAAAGAACAAACAAACCTACCAAAAGTTTATGGTGGCAGCGGTGATTATTGTTTTATCTTCCCCCATTCATTAACGGACTCCCACGTATGGTGTGATGTCTTTTCGTCGTCGTAAAATCGCCTTCGCGGTTGTAACTCATTGAGAACAGTAGGGTTTTTAATTAAAAAAAATTTTTTTAAAGAAAACTTTATTTTTGAAAATGCGAGTACGATGAGGGAGTCGACTTACAAACGTGGCTTAGAGCTCTAGTATGTGAGACAAAAATAGAAAATGTGGGAGCCGTAAACTGTGAAATTAGAGAAGGATTGCTTTAAACAAATCTGAATCCCTAAAATCATATCGTTACACGTCTTCTTTACTTTCTGGTGGAAGCAAGAGAGTAAACGTGCTAATAAAATGTTAATAAGTCTAGAGCATGTCCAGTTTGAAAAAACCAGAAGAAAATTCCAAAATAAGCTATAGGTGTTATGGACCGCATGATAGATGCTTTGATCCTCCTCGAAGACCCACTTCCCTATTGAGGAAGGAACAGTGCAAAAAGAAAGTTTAAGGAACCATAGCGAAGAATCTTCAAGTCGTAAACTGTCGAAACAAGGGGAAAGGCTTCAATATTAAAATAATGGATGCGTTATAAAAGTCAAACATCATAAAAACGTGGAGGGAAGTAGCGAAAATTATTTATGAGCTGAGCCGATCAGGATTTTATAACGAAGGAACGCCAAGTAGCCATTCCGCAGTTTTTACAACACTACTTATTACGGAGAAATGCCCCTTGTTATGTACATTAACTTTATTTGTATTTTTTTTAACACTTCATCCAGGAATGAAAAGTAAGAGGTGAAAAGTTATGTCCTTACTTCTCTTTAATTACACGGCCATTGAAGTTTGGCATCCGCCTCGAATTGGCAAATTGTCGGAATGTTCACGGAAAGGAAGGGCAAGAAAAAAAAAAGTTTTATTTACGTTTGTCTGATTAGACGTTTTAGGGATGTTTTTGATTTAAGAAATTAATTTGAGCAAGGTGACATTAAATGAGTAATCTAACGCTTAAATTTTGGGACCGTTTATATAACATGGTCAGCCCAAAATAGATGCTTCTTCTCGAGGTCAATTTATGAGAGAAGCTCTCTTCACTCAATGGGGGGGAAGAACATTCGAAAATTTCTTTTTCTTAATACTACAAAACTTCACAATTTCATATTAAAATTTTTTTTTAACTTTTGAATTTCTTAGACAAAATTTGGAATTTGAGTTCAACCAGGCTTAAGCTCCAATGGCGGAGATCTGTCAGTCTAAAGTTCTTTCTACTACCTCAACAGTCTTCACCGAATTTTCACCAAATACTCCTTTATTGACGAAAAAAATTTTGATAGTAGGAGGGCTTTTCACGATACGGTCTACGAACAGCGAGAAGTCGTGAGACCCAATGAACGCTATGACGTCAGAACGGTGAGTAGAATTTGACGAGAGGGTGAACGATTGCAAGGGGATGGATCCCACAAACGGTAACCAGATACCGGAATGTATAAATAAACTCCCGCCTACGCTCAGTAATCCGGCTGAAAGTTATGCGTTGAGCCTTGGACGAATAGATGCCCTTGACTCTATATTATTCACCTAAGAACCAATTTCCAATAATTATACATACCTATTCATTTTATTATTAGTTTCTCTCCCCTTTAACCTAATCGGTTTGCTTTTTTTTTCTTCAGATAGGATCGTAATTTACGATTATTGGATTATAATTAAATTTTTATTGACGACTAATTTCCAGAAGGTGAAAAACTTGAACTTGTCGAACCTACTCAAACCAGTCAAGAAAGGAATGCGATGAACTAATCTAAATATTTTTATTTTTTACTTAAAACTTTTTTCTTTTAAAAATTTCTTAAACAATTTTAACTTCCTCAAGCATTGTTTGATAAAATGGTGAATTGAAAATTAAGTCCTTAATTTTGATGGAAGAAAATTGAAAACGGAGAATCTCTTGGAGTCCCAAAAAACCCGGGCTCAAGGGCAATTTTTCTTAGAGGAAGTTAAAAACGGATGAAGTCATCTTTATAGTTAATATATAGGTAAAAATAAAAAAATTTACCAAATAGAGTTCCCGTTTGAGTTACGACCTTGTGAATGTCGATAAGGCGTCGTAAGAAAGAATCTTGACGTTAAAGAACGTTTAGGTAATAAACCGAGTAACCCTGGGACAAGAAAAATATTCAACATAAAAAAACCAAAAAATCCGAATCCTTAAAAAAATACTCGATTTCGTTTAAAATTCAAGGGGTCTAGACAGAAAGCTTCTTAGAATTCCGAGCAGTTACCCTTTAGTTTTCTACGTTAAAACAACGTTAAATCAGACATGTAGGAGAAGCCAAGGGAATTAAATTAGCGAAACGGAAGGGAGGGAGAGTAAAAGAGGGATTGGACTCGATAATTAATCACACGGACGACCCCAGTTCTTGACTTCCAATACATCGAGGTTAACCACCGCTTCGAGAAAGGTATTTCTAAAAGAGAACTACATTTTAACCTCAATACCCTCAACGCTTAAAATGACCAGTGGTCTTAGACTAGAGGTCTTAAGTGCATAGGCATCATTCGAAGGAGGGAGGCCCTGATATTCAAAGCTGGCCTGATATTTTTCGGCCAAAAGACAACGATTTCTCCTCAGTTAAAAAAAAAAAAACTTTGGATTGATGGATGTTTTTTTCAACGTTTGGTCGTGATTCGCCTCCTATTTTACTCGATTGGTGTACATATATTTTTGATCAAGAAATCTCCATTTTACTGCATGTCCGTCAATTTTTTGCCCCTTTTTTTCATACTAAAGAGTTGGCAAGACGAAAAACATCGAAAATTTAGTAAAAAAAAAAAAGGTTGTTTACTAAAACGTGCGAATTATAAGGGAACTTCATAAAATCGCGACAAAAGGGTTTTCTCATGGATGAACAATTGAATGAAACGACCAAAAAACGGGGTGATTTCTTGGAAAAAGTAAAAGTGAGAAAACGTCGGAAAACCGCCCTAAAAATCAAGAATGTTGACTCCCTGGTGATGAAAAAGTTGTACCACCGCGTTTTCTGCTGCATTTTGATAGGAGAAATTAATTCCTGAGAGAGAATTTTTGTTTTCCAAGTCCCCAAAATTCGGGGCCACTTCAAGACAGTAGAGCAGAAATGCTCTCCGCATGACTCTACGCGATGTCTTTTTGTGTGTATAATTGAGAGACATCTGTGTCTATTTTTCAACCGTAGAAGATTCAAAAAGGGGGTTATAAGACATCATCTGCCTCCTTTAAAAAAAAAAGACATCTCGGCATGTGTGATTTAGCCAGCACGTGTTGTTTAGAATATTATAAAAAAATACATCAATGGAATAATGGAAGTATCTGAATTGGAGAACTAAGAGGAAATCTATCGATTGTTGGTCCTCTCAGTCTCTGCGGCGCCCTTCTCAAATCTAATATGCATCCCCTTGCGCTAAACAACAAAACAGGGCCAACCGACCCGCTACTACTCAACCCCCGCCTCACCCGTCGAGTGCCGAGCGTCCCCTATTTCTTCCGACGGCCCCCAAACCCTCGAAAAACACGCTAGACCACCACATATCTCATATTTATGCTGGGAGTAGGTTTTTAATTTCTTCCACTTTCATCCTTATCATCACCCTCTTTCACCATTTATAAAGGGGCACCACCGTTTTTTTTCCCTCCCTCTCGGAGTTTTGTATTTATTGCTCAATTTACGAAGCAACTTCAAACGTTATTCTTGTTTACTTTGCTCTTTGAATCAAAAATTCCTTCACATTTTCAACTTTCATACAAAATAGTTCATAAAATTGTAATGCACCACAGCTCATTGACCTAAATAAAAAAATAATTTATAGAAAAAATCAATTTATCGTTAATTAATAGATTATGATGACCAGTCTGTTGAGTTATTAAAAAGCAAAACACGTGTCGGTAAAGCAGCCAGGACAAAAAAAGTGCCCCTTCACCCCTTCTTTCCTTAAAGAATTTCAAACAGATTAATATCCCAGACATCCTATTAATTAGTCGTAATAATTATAATTTATTATCCGTTAACGAACAACGTCGAAGAAAGAGAGAAAAAAAAATGCGAAGGGTCAAGACTTTGACCATGTGTAAATCATGAATTAATTCTAAGCATTTTAACGATATTATGCGATAATCAGGGCGTGTCAGAAACAAGAAAAAACTATGAAATGATTTATAATTAAATTAAATCTTCTCACGTCGTTAATCACACTGGAAAAACAAATTGGATTAACTTATTCAAACGAAAGTGAGAATTTTATAATGGTGGTCTATACCACAAAAGACAAAAGAAATGGTTTGATTGGAAAAGTCGTTCAAGACTTTTGGGTCAAGGTTGTTGGAAAGCCCGCTCAGTAGGTATACATTTTTGGCACAATTTTCAAACTTTGGCGACCTCTACTCAAGATCAAGATTCCGGTCCAGGAATGAAAATGAATCGCCTTTTTCATCAGGTAAAACCCAAACAGTTATAACTTATAAGATATTCTGAAGGTTCCAAAATAAATTATCTTTTTCCTCCCCTAGTAAGTTAAATTGGGCGAAAAGAAAGCCCGTGAAAACAAAAGGGATTGATTGATTATTTTACTTCATCAGTTTTTCGTTTGATATAGAGAAAAAAAATTGCCATTTCATTACTACCTTCATATTCATGACAAAATTTTTTATAAATCATTCTTAAACTTCAAAAAGATGTCGGGAATTTGATGCTGGGAGGAATTTTTTTTTGAGTTCGTAGATAGAATTAGATGTTAGGATGAAGGTAGCATCTTTATAGCGATAGTGGGGAAATAGTCTTCAAATCTAAATTTGGCGTCCCGTTAGTCTTGACTTGAGAGCGAGCTTGCAGCTCAATAAATTTCGGTTTCGCGCTCATTAATCTTCACCCTCCCCCATAAACCTGTCTATTTTCGATTTTTTTTCAACATTCGATCCTTATTTAAAAAATTAATTCATCGACGAGGGGGGTTTTTAAAACGAAAACAAAATCTGACATTTGAAATGCTCGTTGTTTGTTCACATTTCGGGTGGACGGGAAAGGGGGATTTAAAGACGAGAAAGCCCGAGGGTGTACCGTCCGAAAGATGCGCTCGTCCGCAAACCGGGAGGAAAACCCCTTTCGATCTCTTCCTTGGCAAAGATCCAAACGTTCCAGATATCGCTTTCCTGGTTTTCGTGTGAAAAAAAGAAAGAAAAAGAAACCGGAGGCCCAAAAAAATATTCTTTTTCTTCAGTGGTGGATTTACAGCGACACTGTAACGTCGGAAAAGCTCCTAATGGATTTTTTTCCTCTAAAAGAACTGAATAGAAAAAAAAAATTTGAAAAATTTGAAATACCTAATCCTATAAAATTACAAGAGATTTGTCAGAAAGGTAAGTTTAATGAAAGGCTGGCCCGATCCTCCGACCTCTAGACCTCGAGATTTGAGATAAACGATGTTTATCGGCATACCAAGAAAAACGCTAAAAACGTTGGAGGTTTCTTCTGTGAAAGAGGTAGGAAAAATCAAAAACTAGATTTCGTTTCCTAAATTTCTGGGGAGAGAGGTAATTACGATGTCACCTGACCCCCTATAAATAAGGCCTTTATAGAAGAATTTGTTTTCTTTTTAGATAGTTATAGTTTTTCCTACAAAATCGTCTTACTTACCATTAGCTTCTTTGCATCGCCTTTCTTCCAAGCGACATGCGTTTCTCGTGCTTCTTGAAATACTTCCGTTTTGCTGCCTGAAGATTGAACCATGTATATGAGAATGACTTGACGTGAGGGAGGAGGGCCTCGATGAACGGATGAAATTCATCCTGAACAAAAAGAAAACGAACAAAATTAATAAGGTATTCACATAAATAATTCAAAAAGCATGCTTATTTTAAAGGATGATTTTAACAATAAAAAAAAGTTTTTTTTTTAAATGTTGGGACAGAGTTGTTTTTCTCTCTTGCTCTCGTTGAAAGGGCAGAATGTGTGATGTTTATATAGGAGAACATAGTGTGAGGATTTTCGTAGGGGAAAAGCGTTTCGACCCCCCGTTCTTTCCCCCCGTTTCGCGCCACCATCCGACCCTTGCATAAAAAGGTAGGCGCCCCATGAAACCCCAACGTTATAATTGGATTAATTTTGAAAGAGCGACTTGTCCTTCCGAACGATTTAACATCTCTACGACCCCCCTCCACGGGTCTTCTCGCAGCCCTTCAGACCAATAAAACGTTCGTTATTCTCATAAACAATTCATCTTTACGAAAACAATCGAAATTATCATTTAAAAAAAGTTCCCTTAAGTTTAAAGACGATTCTAATAAACAAAAAAACGTTTCCTCAAATCCCAATGTCAAATCTTTTATTTGAACTTGGAAGATTTTGAATTCCCGAAACGATAGGGGCCAGTCAGGCCACTTTTGATTTCGTTGAACTTTCCCTTTCGTAGCGAATAAATCAACCGTCGGCACCTAATATTCAAAACTATGCAAATACGTATGGGTCTATTGTGTATAATTTATTATTTTTTTAGACTTAGAAAGCGATTAGTAATGAATCAATTAGGATGATTAGGATTATCGGTGGTAGCCGTGTCGGATGGTTATTAGAGTCAGCATTGAATAAATTAACGGTTAATGTAACGCAAGGGGGAGGTAGATAAAGGGGTGTTGAAGAAGTCGAGGAGAGCGGGCGGGACTCGAGGAGAGCGACATTGAATTCGTAATCAACCCTCCCCAACTAAGCCGAGGATGTCGGTTGATTAGCATCTCCCCATTCCACCTCTCTAAGTAGCAGACTTCTTACAACACCTTAATAACCTAAATTAAAAACGACGGCCGGCACAACAGACTTCGTTTCTTGGACCCGAAGCCATTATAAAATAAGAAAATCCTAAATAAAAATGGTCACTATATTTAACTTAAAGTTAATCTTTAGACGGTGATCATGCAGTTTATAAATAAACACCCGTAGTGAAGTGTTAGTAAGTGCGTTTCTTAAAATATAAACCCGCGACTTGTAAACCTTGCGCCCGGCTAAGAAAATCGCAAAGATTTATTTCTCAGCTTCGAGATTTCTTCCGGATAAAATGAAACGGCGTTTTATGAGTGTATTAAGTACCAACCTGTTCAAAAAAATGTTGTTCTGCCTACATTTTTAACTTTAACGTATTTTAAAATGAATAATAAAATTTTCTGACTGATATTTTTTTTTGAGACGCTCATTAAAATTCTTATTTTTAAATTTTTAAAGGAACGTAAGGATATCGCCCCTTTAAATGTTGATTCTGGCAAACCGTCGAAAGTTATCGGGTTGTCGCCCCAACGTAAATAAACATTGAACCAAAAAATTTTCTTTTCATGTGCTTTTTTCCGCGCGGAAAAAAAAATTAGCGACTAATTCTTACCCCTCCCCCCGCATCATATTTTTATAAAACATCTAGACGATAAATTATATTTAATTAATTGTGATTAATTAGTTTTGGATGGAAGTAGGTATAAATGGCCCCAAAAGATCTTTTTTTTTTTTTTTTCTTCGATGTCTTTTCTAATATAATTTATGCTCCGACGAAGGATTCCCCGGCAGGAGACAACGTTTTTTTTTACTTCATCTTCGACTCCCTTTTATTTTCGTTAAAGGGCCACGGGCCCTCGGCTCTAAATGATGCGTGGAACTCCTCGGTAGTTAACGATGGGGTTATATTAGACTATAGATGAGGGACTCTTCTCAGCATTTTTAAATTCATTTCTCATCGTTTCTACATCTTGACTAAAATCAGAGCTAGACATGATTTGGAATAATCGTGGAGGCTTTATTACCCTTCAATTAAACGCCTTAACAGATAGGATACTTCGAACTTCAACTTTCGCGAACTTTCCGTTACAACGGAGTAATTTTTCTAAAAAAATTAAAATTTTAACGAAATTGGCTCTTTTAAACATCACGCCCCTTTGGGCGCTTTTCTCGGTCTCTGATTTTGATTCACCCTTTTCCTGATTCTCTCAATTTTAGCTTCTTTATTTTTTCTTGTAAAAATGTAAACCTATCACTCACAATAATTTTATTATTAATCCTCCGTCCCCCACGACATGTATACACTTGTACAACATGAATAATCTCCGAACAGGTTTTATCAAGCCTCGATTATGAATATTAGAAGTTGGAATAGAACATTGATAAATCGTAGTTGGACTAAAAGTGAAGAATAAATTAGGATAAGAGAGAAATTGAAAATTATAAGAGGTTAAAAACTTTAATTGAAACGGAGGAACATGGAATGCTTTCCAAACACTTAAAGCTGACCAGTAGACGTGATAACGTGAAAGGAATTTCTGCGAAGCCTAATTGAGCGCGGAGAAACCCCCTGGGGCTCTCGAGGTCTTTTTGTCTTTTCAAACAAGCTTAATTCCTCGTAATTGATTCTTGTGTTACAAAACAAGGTAAAAGTTACTTTTTCTGAGCTGTCCTCCGGGTGAAAATACTTTGTGACAAAAACGATTCAAGTTAATTTAGTTTTTAATTTAATTAAAACCTCTTAACGAAATTGGAAATGCTTAGAAGGAATTTAATCTGTATTAAGAGGGTATTATGAGGTATCTGAACAAAACCAAAGTAGTGATTAGGTAGGGGTAGTAAATCTGTTGAGAAAGGGGTGGGTGAAAGCAATGTTTTAGACGAAGTACAAGGGTGCCGTTCCCTCCCTTCTCCTGTTCTAGACCATTGTTCAACCATCATTTAATTAAAACGTAAACCCTTGAAATATGGTCTTCAGTCTATGTGGTCACCTCACTTCTGAATTGGCCCTAACATCGACATCCCCCGGGGTTTTTTTTTCCGAACCCCAACGTTTTTCCCTCTTTTTATTTTTTTATTTTACTACATACCAGAGGAATACGGCTTGTTTTCCCTTTAGAGGAAGGGAGATGAATTTGTCATTTTTGGGGCAGAGCTAAGTTATGTGGGCCGCTCCGTGCTTGGCAAATATCATAAATCTTTGATCTTACAGCATTTAATTATATATGTTCGGACGGACTTTAACCCTCCGTTTTACCCTTAAAGCGTTTTAGTTTATCAAACTTACCACTTTTTCAAAAATATTCAGCTTTCATAATCGATTTTTTCAAAGAGTTTTAAATGATCGAGAATTGTCAGAACCGGATCATGAGCTGCGTTTAAAAAAAAGTTAGAGGAAGAATGGACATGACACTTCAGGGCCTTTTTGCATTCCCAAGGAGCTTTAACTCTGACGTCTCTTTCTCTCTCTCTCTCTCTCTCTCTCTCTCTCTTCTCTCCTCTCCCTCCATTCTTCCGGACATGATTAATTGCAGATTCAAAGGGATCAAAGAACGATAGAAAAACATAGCATTTTTTTCAAATAACAATGCGTCCACAATTATTCAAAGTCTTAAAGAAATGCATTGGATTCTTGGAATACAAAAAAAAATTTGTTCTTCATTTAAGATCGAGAACAAAAGTTTTTTTTCACTTCGAAGACAGATTCTTGGATGAATTGGAAAACCGAAAAATGAATACTCAAGTCTTAAATTTTGGATCCTATAGGTAGGAGTTTAGTGGATGCCACGTATTTGGATAACACTATTATTACTATTTTCCCCCGGGGGTTCTTAAGTTTTATATATATAAAAAAACACAGTAAAAATCTACTTCCTTTCTTCAATTATCAATTTTCTTTTTTCTTTGTTCGAAAGTAACTTCCTATACAACATGAAGTTTCCCTCACATCCTGAGAAACTTGAACGAATGCCTCTTTTACAGCGTCATCATGCCTTCCTTCCTTATTTAGTGAATAGGGGAGGGAAAACGATTCAACAAAGTGATCCGTCCCGTCTAGAACAGATAAACATCAAAATAAAGAGTTCTGCACTTGCTAAGATTTTCGGTCATTTGGCAACTTTGTTTATTTCAAAAGGTCTTCGAGGATCAGTTTCAGAATACGTCGACAAACCGTAAGCGAACAGTGGAGGGTTTCTCGACGGGCAGACCGCTTGAAAAATTTTTTTTTACATTAAAAAATGTTTAAAACGCCTAGTAAGGCCTTGGCTGGAAGAACAACGACTTTGTCTTCAGAGATGCCGTTTCAGGTAATTTCCATTGAGGGTAACCCGACTTCCTGGACGG
>JACGAQ010002895.1:0-35446 GCA_014119065.1 Orius insidiosus | reverse complement strand
AATTGCCGCGGAGGAAGGAATCAAAGGAAACAGAAGGACTAATTCAAAATTTGAAGACACTTGAGCATTGCCACTTCTGTATTTATTAATAATAATAAATATAACATTTAACATGACCTTCGCCTTTCATATGGAATCCTCAAATCCAATTTCTTTGAAAATCCGCAATGGGAACATTGACAAAAGGGAAAAAAAGAAAAGAAGAAAAACCAATGGTTTTGTAGATATAATAAAGCGTTGTCTGCCTGTCTGAGAGAATTGACAAATGAAGTGTGTGCCCTGTTGTACCTTGCAGCTTTGTGACGTAAACCTTTGTAATTTTGGAATATCCGCCAAGGTAAAAAAAATTTTTTTTTTTTCAATTTTCCTCATCAGCAAACCGTTTTGTATCAACCTTTGTTTACGTAAAAATAATTTGCTTTGGTAAACGTGATTTGAATCCTTTGTCGGCAGTTTTTTTTTTTAATTTTTTTTTCTAATACATAAAATGTGAAAAAAAATTTAGGTACTAACTTGGTTTAAGTTCCTCCTATAAAATTATAAGAAAAAAAAACTTGTTGGAACCGCAACTAATTTCTTAAGTAGAGAAGGAGAGGTGTCTTATGAAAGTTTAAACTCCTGAGGCTAATCAGGAGCTCCGTGAGTGTCCCATAAGAGCCTTGTTGTCTCAAACGAGGGGTTGTAAAGGTTGAAGGGACAGAAGCGTGGGCACCTCTCTTGTTACCCAGGCCCCTTCTTGACAACTTGTTACGGTTTAGTGCCACTCGTAAAACGCAGTAAGGACCAAACACGGTCCGCAGATTCGACTTTTAACATTTTTTTTCTCCCTTTCTCCCTTATACGTAAGCGAAGGCTATAAAATTTTCGTCTTATGATTAACCGAGTCCCTCCCCCTAAGCCTTAAACCGCGCATAAATTTCTTCCGCAGCATTTGTTTCTAAAATACAAAATTTTTAGTGTTCATCACCAAGTTTTTAAATCCTCAATTATTTATTTTTAAATAAAAATAAACCATGTTTTTTATATTAAACAAACAAAATTTCGTAGAAATTTAAAATCATTACTCCAATAAACACGTGTTATTTAATCATGAATAAATTTACCAGATAATATTTTGTAATATTTTAGAAATATAAAAAAAAAAAAATTTAAAACCATCAGTTTTGAAGTAAAATACGGAAAAACGCCCCGGTATAAAGTGTTATAACGGACCGTTAAAACCTTTATGGAAACCCAACAAGTTTCCTAGTGAATATTATTTGTAACCTTTTCCTTTAGCGAATTAAAATTTTTTGTCAGCTAAAAAGTCTCCTTTTTTAGACCGAACTAATAAAACTTTAAGTACTTGGACTTAACAAAAAAAGGGGCTCCAAGGGGCGGAATAATTTAATAGAGCCTCTTTTTTTCCTTCTTTTTTTATAGAGTTTCATAGCTTTTCAATGTGTTTCGCCCCGACTTTTCAAGCCCCTCCCAACAGTTTAGATAAAGTCCCCGCTTCATGCAAATGTGTTCAGGAAGCCATTAAATCATAAATCTAAAAACCAACAAGTTAAATTCGACAGTTATGAACGATAACGAGTTTTCCAAAGCATTCACTCCATTTCATCAATAAAAAAAATTTTAAAAATTTTGTTCGTTTTATAAATTTTTGGTTGAAAATATCGACTGTCTCTGCTCATGAATATTAATAAAGAAAGGATCAGAATAAAATTGCTCCCTTTATTCGACCCTTCTTTGACTTGTCTCAACTTATAACGCAGGCTTTCATATTTTCATACTCTTCGACAAACATATGGCTTTAGAATCTTAAAGTTAGGAGAAGGCTTATATTTTGATAACCTGAGAGTTCCCCTGACTGCAACCCTGGCAAATGAAAGTAAATTTGAAGATGTTAAAAAATTGAATGAAAAGTTATTGATAGAATTTTGTGTAAAGAAGAAAAATCTCTGAAAACTGGTGACGCTCTGTATATACAATAATTTAAACAATAATTCCAAAAAACATTCGGGATTTGAATGAGAAGCTGAAATTTTCGAGTAAAAAGTCTTTTGAAAAAAGAAAAAAAGTCCGATGTAAAGAAGGTAGGTAGTGAAGCTTTTATCAGGCTCTTCTCTTCTTTAAACCTTTTCTGTAACCGGGTTTTCCTTTTCTGAAAACCAGACCTATTTTACCCTTTCGTTCTACGTTTTTTTCTTACGAACAAAAATATAAAATAAAACATCGTCAGAAAAAAGATAACTTTTGTTTTTTGCTTTTTAAGTACCAGAATTAATGTATTATATGAACTCTTGGGGGGAAAAATCACTTTGAAACACTTTTAAATCCTTATGCAAAAACTTCACAGAGATTCTGAATTAAACATTCCCATTCGACGAAGGTTCCTGTGGCGAATAATCGACCGTAAAAGAAGCAGATCACGTTCTGAGTTTAGATTAAAAACTATTCTTGAGAGGCTGGATAGAACCCGTGGGGCGGCAGGCGGGGTGGGAGGTCCTAAGGTGATTCTTCCGGTTGACCGAATCCCCAAGATTCTAAGGATGAGCCATTCTTATTCCATAAGCGAACCCCCGCCACCGAATTATGACCCTATTAAAGCACCTTTTCCTGGTCACATTCCTTTTCTCCCTTCTATTATTTATAAGAATAGTCAATTCCATATTGTACTTTATAAGTCGTTTTCTTAAAAAAGAGAAATAGATTTTAACGGGATGCTCCTTCGTGCACCTGCTTCTGTAATAAAAAGGACCCTCTAACAGCTTAAGCCACCTTTAAAAGCACCTTGAAATAAACTTCATTGCGGATTTTTTTATTGCGTTGTTAATAACAAGCGTAAAGGGGTTTTATAGGGGGATTCGAAGTGAGTGGTAAGTAGCCACTCCCGATGAAAATCTTGCACTACCGACAATTTCATTTTAATGTTTCACCCCAATTTTATAAGCAATTAAATTACTGGATATATCTTTTGAATGATCTAATAAAACGATAAAAAAATTTAATTACGTGGACAATATTTTCTGCAATTTCTTAAGGCCTTTTTTGGGGTACACCCTCAAATATGAAGCTTCCGCCTCTAATTTGAGTATTTTCATTGAAAAGCTGGTTAAAAATGAACGAATTTTTAATTTAAAGATAACAAAATGAAAAGGGTAATTTTTTTTAATTAATCGGAGATGATTTCGGCCCTTTTTTAGGCAGATTTTTTTTATTTGAATTTTATATAGAGCGTAAACTTCAGTTCAATTTAGATAATTTCTTCAATCGGGGGTAGAGAACAATTTCGTGAACGAATTACTAATTCATATTGGAGTCTGTTGAGTTCCGGGAAAAGTGGTTGAGGGTTTTCGTGAAGTCGGGGGGGTAGATGGGAGTGTGGAGTGAGGCTTTCGGAATATTATCCTTGTGCCTTTGTTCATTTCCCGAGCCATTTCTCCCGGTGCTCCCGCCAGGAGTCCCGCCCTTTTTCTTCTAAGGCGTTGAGCATGTGGCCAAAAGGAGAGGTGCATCTATATTAAAGCCATGATGTCGGGGGTAATAACTAGGTCAAAAGGAGAAAGAGGGGGGTTTTCGAGGGTGTTCAAATATTAGTTTTAGTCACGTGAATGCCGCCGGGGTTCAAAAAGGTACACGATTTTCTGAAAAATTTATCTGATGAAGCGTCGAAACTTTCAAAACTCAAACCCTCAATGGAGAGGGATAAATTAATTTTACACACCCATGTCATTGTTTACCTTAGAGCCTTTGAAACTCCTAGATTTTTCACAATGTCAACTCACCTGAAACAAGATAATATGCATTAGATTTTGGAAGAAAGACATCTACAAAAACTGGGGAAAATCCAGTTTTAAGAGTGTTTTTTGCGTAAAGGACCGCAAAAAAGCCCAAAAAAGGGTGTTCTTGGTAGGTTCCTAGCGAAAAACGCAAAATATTTCCATAAAAAAAGGTTTTGCATGCTGTGACGTCGCTAGAAGCCCCCAGCCCTGGTTCCCAATTCTTTCATCCTATTCCTTTCTTTAAATATTTTTCTCAAAAGAAAGTTATGTTATACCCTCGTCTAGCGGTTTTTGAAAACGGATGCTTAGGACCATTGGTCTTTATCGATCCTGTGGTAACGACCAACGCCATCCATTGGTTTAAGACCGCAGTATGCATTAGATTTTACCTACCACCAGAACCACAAAACACCAGAAATGCAGTTAAAATGCCTTATATCCGTTGTGAAAATGCCTTTAAAAAAGGGATAATTTTTGGTCAGAAATGCCTTATATCCGTTGTTCTTTGACAAAATCTGTAAAAAAAAAAATGCCTTTAAAAAGCCAATTTTGATCAAAAATGCCTTAAATCCGTTGTTTTTTAGACAAACACTGTAAAAAAATGCCTTTAAAAAGGCAACTTTTGGTCAAAAATGCCTTAAATCCGTTGTTTCTTAGACAAACACTGTAAAAAATGCCTATTAAAAGGCAACTTTGGTAAAAAAATGCCATAAATCCGTTGTTTCTTAGACAAAAACGGTAAAAAATGCCAATAAAAATGCATGTTTTGTCAAAAATGCCTTAAATCCGTTGTTTCATAGACAAAAACTGTAAAAAAATGCCTTTAAAAAGGCAACTTTTGGTCAAAAATGCCTTAAATCCGTTGTTTCTTAGACAAACACTGTAAAAAATGCCTATTAAAAGGCAACTTTTGGTCAAAAATGCCTTAAATCCGTTGTTTCTTAGACAAAAACGGTAAAAAATGCCAATAAAAAGGCAAGTTTTGGTCAAAAATGCCTTAAATCCGTTGTTTCATAGACAAAAACTGTAAAAAATGCCTTTAAAAAGGCAACTTTTGGTCAAAAATGCCTTAAATCCGTTGTTTCTTAGACAAACACTGTAAAAAATGCCTATAAAAAGGCAACTTTTGGTCAAAAATGCCTTAAATCCGTTGTTTCTTAGACAAAAACGGTAAAAAATGCCAATAAAAAGGCAAGTTTTGGTCAAAAATGCCTTAAATCCGTTGTTTCTTAGACAAAAACGGTAAAAAATGCCAATAAAAAGGCAAGTTTTGGTCAAAAATGCCTTAAATCTGTTGTTTCTTAGACAAAAACTGTAAAAAAATGCCAATAAAAAGGCAAGTTTTGGTCAAAAATGCCTTAAATCCGTGGTTTCTTAGACAAAAACTGTAAAAAAGGCGATTTTTGGTCATAAATGCCTTTAAAAAAAGCCATAAAAACCACCGAAAAGACCCTGTTTTTCTGGTGAAAATCGTGTTACTTGGACCAAAAAATTTGGGCGTTAAAAACGAAGGAAACATTCCCGAGATTAACTGTATAATATTTGAGCGTTCTTAGGGATCGCCAAGTTTCAACTTTCTCGAATTTCCCTTCAGTTTTTCACTTATAAATTATTAGACCTAAATAAGAAAAAATTAATAAACCATGAAAAATTCCACACTTCCCTTTATACTCCGAAAGATGAGAAGGCCGTTCCCGAATATTTCCTAAAGACAACGGACTCGAGTTGTAAAGAGCATTATAGAAAGGCAAAAGCTCCTAAAGGCATTTTTCATCGCATATAAAGAAAATAAAAGGCACTCCCATACCTGAAAATGTCTAAGAAGATCCCTTTAGGGCTATTTAGGGGTAAAAGCGAACCTCCTTTTATTTTATTAGAACAAAACTCGTTATAAAATATAACTAAGAACGTCAATGGATCTTTTAGAGAATCCCGTCAACTCCTTTTATTAAGGCGACTTTAATTACTTAGGAGAGGAATTTTCAAGTGTGAAACAATTAAAACTTTTTTTTTACCCAATAAAAATTACAAAGGGAGAAAAAAATTTATTTTTTGCAATTTTTAAAATATTAGAGGAAGGGTCTGGTAAAGCCCATTCTATTGAGCCTGATTGCACATTGACAACCGGTTGATCTACAACCGCTGTCCGCATTTTTTGTTATTCATCAAATAGTTCCATCCATGATTTGTTTGCTTTCTCACTTCAAAACGTCACGGTCAACACCGTAAAATTGCATTTTTTAAAACGTGAGGAGGAAAAACAGGAGGAAAATATTGTAAAATTAAAGATTAAATGGGTTTAATATTAAAAAGGGATAAGCAAACGTAATCCTATTAAGCTCAACTACTTCCCCTTTAGTCCTCTTCAGTAATTAGCCATTTAGCAGGATCGAAGGGATTTAACAAGCTATAATGACATTTGTTTTTTTTGGAATTCCTATTTTTTCTTTATTAATTGGAGGGCTTTTCATTTAGCGATTCCGGATTCGTATTGGTTTCGATTCGGAGCGACTTCGCCTCACAAACAAAAAGGGACGTGTGGAAGGGAGGAATTTAATAAGAGGCCGAGAACACAATAACTGAACTTCATAAAGGGTCCTTTGAAGCATCAATTTTTTTTCCTACACGTTTTGTTTTTTTGTTTTCGTCTTAAGATTAATTTTCGTACTCATACGCATGTCAAGTTCGGGGGAGGTTCTCGGACAAAAACCTAAGGAAAAAGTCCAAGGGGAAGTATATGGGAAGGGAAAGTATATAGGAGGGGGAAGTATATAGGAGGGGACGTAAAACAGAGGGGGAAGTATAACATAGGGGGAAGTATAACAGAGGGGGACATATAAAGGAGGGGAAGAATAAGGAAGGGAAAAGTTTCTATTTTTTATTGAAAAATTTTTCTATTTTTTTATTTTTTTTTTTATTTTTTCGAAAAATTTTCTAAGTTTTTTTCGCCCTCGTTAAAAATCAATCGTAAATCGCCCTCGTTACATTCTTCTTCATCGGCTAAAAAAAATTGTGTGAAAATTTGGTGAAAATCGAATGAAAACTGTGGCCGTAAAATGTTCTGGAAAAAATACTACGGCCGGCCGGCACCACAGACAAAGTTGAGATCGGAAAAGATCAATATTCGAATTGACCCTACAGGGTCTGGAAGACCCCTCCCATAATACCCGACGTGGAGGGTATCACAATAACTTCTTCAAGGAAGTTAAAATATAAACCCGAATGAAGTACAAACGAAATTGGACAAAAGCTCGAAGAATCTTGGATGAAAAATTGGTAAATCACCGGAAATCTTGTTAAAAAAATTGTTTTACCTAGGTAAAATTAATGAAAACATGAGCGTTCTAGTGAATTAAGTTCATTTTAAATTGGTGGGAAAGCATGCAAGTTTGGTCCATAACGTCTTCTTTAAGTGAGTGCCGGTTCGTCCTCGGGTTGCGAAGTAAAAAGTTAAAGGAGGAAAAGCGTTGGAACTTGTGCGAGTTTGTCGCCGCGGTTGAAGTATCCCGAGGCCCTCGGCTTTATTAAAATTATTATCCAACCCCCCCGCGAGTTCTCTAGCATCAACCCTTAACTCGAAAAGAGACGGAGATTTTAATTCGCTTGTAACTTCTCACCGGAAAGAGCCGGGGAAATTGTCTTCACGGTCTGAGCTCTATCTGATACTCTGGAACCCGCCACCCATTAAGAACCGGATTAAAAATAATTTGAAATCCTAATTTTTACACACACAAAAAAAGTGTATTGGAGGTTTTTCCTTCTTTTTTCTTATGTTCGCTCCAAGGAGTTAGAACAAGAGTTGGCAGAATTCCCATTGATTCTCTTGTGGATATAGCGGTGACTAGGCACCAAGTTGGCCTTTTTCATTACTTGAAGATCAAAGACAATCCTTAAAAGGTATTTTTTTGTACTAAAAACTGATAAAATAATAAGCCGTTGTGTAAAAGTTTAACCCCTTTTAAAGTCAAATTTTCATATTTCGTCCCACCCTTTTAGGGTGAGTGAATAGCGTGGAAAGTTCGTCGGTATAAATGAATGTCCTAATTATCATATTTAGTTCTTTCCGCTCGCATTTTGTAATATTTGAATACAGCTTCATCCCTCGAGCCGTATGTAAATTTATATGAGTTAGAGGAAACACTTCTCCCCCTCCCGCAACGAGCGAAACCGCTGGATTTGTTTTTGAACGGTTTCCGGTTTAATCGCTAATGTTGTCCAGTCATAATCGGCGGGCGGGAAAGGATAATCCTGTACGAACGCTTAGAAATCCTTTCCCCCAACCGTATCTCTCAATTACAAAGATAATCTCTATAGACTCAATTAATTCGATTAAAACGGCGATTGCTTACCGGAGGACATTTTTAAAAATCGAATGAATTTTTATTCTTGAAAAAGATATTTACTTATGCAAAAAATTTATTTCCTTAGACGTACGAGTAAAAGCCAAACACAAGTTCTAAATTCTGAAGAACAAAAAAAAATTTTTTTAGCTCTTTTCTTTGTTTAAGATAAAAGAGGATACAAGAAAAGTCCAATTTAAAGCAGTTCAAAACGGTAAATATTTGCTGAAAAATTAATTTAATAATAAAATTTATTAGCTTCGTGTGCCATAATGGCCTGATAATATTAAATGGGAAGATATATTGTAAGGCTAATTTTCCCCAGGGGAATTAACGAGTGGGAAAATTTAAAGGTGTCGATAAGGGTTGGTCAGCGTTGATAAGAAGGTGAGAAAGATGGGGTTTGTTTTTAATCGAGATGATATCATTGGGCAAACAATGAAAGGATTCTGGTGCATTAGTCAACCTCTCCCTCTTAATGTTTGAACAAACACAATCTGATTTCAATTATGGTTGAACCATGGCTATTAAACCTCGTCCTCCCCTCTTCGGCCCGTCTAGATTAACTCCGAAGCTCAAGTGAATTAGTACTTCGACCACCCTATTTTTACCCACCGAAGAGTTATAATGGTACTGGGGGAGAATTTTTTCAACGAGACTTGTCGATTATGGAGCTAAAAGGATTCAATTTATTAAATAAATGTTTTCTTTTTTTAGATTGAAAAAATTTATGGTCGAAAAAAAATCATCGCCTTGGCGTCTCAGGACGGGCGTGAACAGCCACGAAATTCTCCCTACAATCGCAATTTTTTCCCATTTTAAATTAGCAGTATTGGGTAAAAAATTGGTAAAGGCTGAATTTTTGTTATACATTTCCTGGATACCTTCTCCTAAAAACCGTTTGCGGTAGGTGTCAAAGTAATAAATCTTTGAACAAAAAAACTTGTTTAAAAAATAATTTTTCATTCTGAAGAAACAAATCAGTAACATTTTGACGTTGACGAGGAATGAAACTTTGTGATAAAACCCTTTTTTTTACCCTCTCTCTCTTTCTATTTTCACCTCTAGGGTATTTAACGTGAGCTGCTTGAGTAAAGAGTCGGTCGGGAATGGGAGTGGGGCCCATCTATCGCAGTGACAAGTATAATCCAACCTCCCAGAAGGTCGTCCCTCCTTTCTTTTAATTCCCCTGTCATCCTTCCCTCAGTCAAGGAAAACACCTGGTCTTGATACCTTATAGCTTACGACGTGAAAAACAATTAACGCCCTTTTTCAAAGAAAGAAAAGAATAATTTTTAAGTCGGATAGGAATTAAACCTTTCGGGTTTTCCTCATTTCAAGATAAAAACTGTATTTTTTTTTTTTTTTTTTTTTTTTTTTTTTTTTTTCAGCCGAAGTGGCCTTTGACAAAATATGGCTTAGAGCAATACCGATCTGTCACATCCGTCATGAAAAAGGGGATTCTGAGAATTCTCTCAATATGAGTTGTTATGGGTTTTATCTATCGCCACCGGAATAGCCGATGTAAGGTATTTATCAAACTCGACATTTTATTTTCGGCTTTACAGTATTTATAAAATTTTTCGATCTGAAAAAAAAATCTACCTAAAAATAACGAATGTGCTCGGGTGGGTGCATTTGCCTTGGCGTTTACAGCAAATTCCAAAGAAAAGGATCTTACTTTTCTTGAAACCTCGCAAATGTCGACTTTTTTTTTTTTTTTTCTCGAAGTTAGCAAAAAAGGCAGAGTTTTCTGTGTAAAAACTTCGATTTTTCCGGAACACATTATAAACGCAATTTTCGTCCGACTTTATTCAAATTTTCACAGCACCCTCTATCTACCTTCCTATCTTAAATTTGCCAAAATGCCGGAGATCTGCTCGTCTAAAGTTTTTTGATAATACCGATTTCACGGCTGTACGTTAGTAACTTCCTTAAGAAAGTTATTGTGATACCCTCCACGTCGGGTTTTGGGGAGGGGTCTTCCAGACCCCGTAGGATAAATTCGAATATGGATCTACACCGATCTCAACTTTGTCTGTGGTTCCGGCCAGCCGTAGCATTTTTTTCCGGAACACTTTACGGCCACAGCTTTCATCCGATTTTCACGAAATTTTCACACAAATTTCTTTGGCCTGTGAAGAAGAATGTAACTGGGGCGATTTTTAAATTTCGAAAAAATGGCGGAGATATGCATGTTTGAAATTTTAAAAATTCGCTGCGGCCGAACCGTTAATCCGATTTTCACCAAATTTTCACCAATTACTCCTTATATTTTTTAAGAATTTTTGGTGTAAAAAAATTGCCACTTTTTAATTATTACTTTTTTTTTTAGTAGGTAGAAATTTCATACTTCTACCCATTACGAGAGGCGCTTCTCTAGGCCAAAGAGCCCATTATTTCTAACTTAACACTTAAAAATTTCTCAAACAAATGAACTTAAAAAATTTTCAGAAAAAAAAAGCGCAAATTTAAAAAAGAAAACCCAGGAAATTCGAAAAAAAAACTCGGAAAATTTTTAGCAAAAAAGGCGGAGTTTTCTTTATAAAAACTTCGATTTTTCCGGAACGCTTTATAAACGCAATTTTCGTCCGATTTTATTCAAATTTTCACAGCACCCTCTGCTAAATCTAACTATTTTAAATTTGCTAAAATGCCGGAGATCTTCTCGCCTTAAGTTTTTGATAATACCGATTTCACGGATGTATGTTTTTAAAATAAGATTTCTAATTATTAGACTTTAAAAAAATCGATTAGTTTAATTTTAATTAGATAAAAAACAAAGAGAACTGAGGTTAATATAAAGAGAGGAATATTCTATCTTCTCCCCGAAGCCATCATTAAATTTATCACACTCATATTTACAGTTTCGTTTGACTCGTTATTTGAAAACGAAGCCATGTTTGCCCGAAAGGCTTTTCATTCCCTGAAAAGATCGATCTTCGGTCAGAAAATTCCGGTAGTTGACAGCGAAGAGAAACGTCCACGTGGACTCACAGTGAAGTGCGGGACGTCAATGATACAAAAACCTGAATATTTCCCTCCGAACCGGTTTTAAAAATGGAGGGGCCTATGAATTTCCCTTCACTCGACAGTTTTACACTTTCCGGCCTTAAAAACCCACCCGCTGTTGAACGTACGATCTCGTATCGAGAACAATGAACGTGTCGGAGGGCGGAAAAAAAAGTACGGAATAAAAGTTAAAAGGGCAAACGTAATGAAAATCTGTAAAACAAAGGGAGGGACAACAAAAAAACCGTTTGATAAGGAAAGCCCTGATCTTTAATTTTAACGAAACTCCCTTTATTCATTACCAGTAGCGCTCTTAAGTAATTTTACCTAATAAAAAATTAATTTATTCTCTTCCTTCACAAATTTTTTGCTCTAATATATTTGATTTTTATGGTATTAATATTTTTTATGACCAAAAGATTTTTCTTAAAAATTTATTTATATAATAATTTTTATTCTCTACAATTCTTGGAGTTTTAGAGATAACCTTTTTATTTACCTCTATAAAATAATACATTTTATGATTTTCCATATTATGAGAGTTGGACCAAAAACTATATTAAAAAATTTTAACAATTTTATTTATATGAATGTGAAAAATTTTTTGAGTACCTACGGGCGTTTATTTTGATGTAAACTGGGAAATGAAGATATTAGAAGCGTTTACGATTTAATTTGTTAGAAGGAAAAAGTTAAAATATAAACGACCTTTGCTAACTTAATAAACAAAACGTCCCTTGAGTTTATACCGTTTATAATTGGCGTACCTTCTCGACAAGCTTTCCCTCATAAAATTTCATTACTCCGGAAAAAATAATAAATTCGGGAGGAGGGACATTTCGAATAAAAATAAGGCGCAATTGTGACTTGATGGTCGAGAAGAAAATTCCCCTTTCCGTGGGCGATTTTTACAGTGGGTGTCGGCAAAGGAGCCATTTTTTAACAGCGGCCCATAAATCTAATCCGGCTTAACTTCCTTTCCTCCCTGCTTTTTTTTTCTTCATTAAAATCGAGTTGATTAAAAAATTGTAAACGGTATTTTAAATGTTGGAATAGCCATCAGGAAGGCAAACAGAACCTTTCGTTTGTTTTTATTGCGAGCTGGGAGAGTGAGACGGGAAAAGCAATTACAGTGTGCCAAAGAGGGTGGAAAAGTAAAGGCTTCATTTCCATCAAACTTTCCCTCCCTTTTTAAAATATTTTGGAATGTAATTAAATCTAATCAATTCAATGATCGATGAATCGAATAATAAACATTTGCTAAAAAGGTAAAATTCAAATGGAAAATCGTCATTTTCGTCGTCGAATCCGCGAAACAAGGTTTTTTATCTTCTCGGTCCACACAGAATCGGTAAATCTCGGAGACTCGAAATTTCTGCTTCGTTAACCTTTCATTGGGCCAGAAATCATCGGGAATCCGTGTCTGACAGTCCATACAAATTAAATCCGCCTCCCCTAAACGTTAACTTATAATTGATTGTTAAAAGGCAACGTTGAAAATCGCATATTTTTTTCTGCTTTAACAAAAAAGGTTCTTTTTTTTACGTTGATGTCTCCATCATTTGTATTGACACGGGGAGATGGTATAGATATTTCATCGGGTTTAGTTTATCGATAGGCCCAAGGCAATAATTCATCCAAAACCCTATATAACCAAGTGTCCGATATTGGATACGTCTGGAAATCGTTCACTTTGGAATTCATAAAAAGAACAAAAAAAGTATTCACTATGAATACACTAATTTGAAAAAAAAATATATTTATTCAAAATTTAATAAATAGGGGAAAAAAGTTACCTATGTAATTTTATTAACAAAGTTAACTTAAAATCAAGTTTGCAAATAATCCTCGTGATTTTCCGGGATCAACTCTTTTCCCTCTACAACTTTCGTCCCCGCAAAAAGCGAAATTTCCTCAAAAACAACCCTGAAACTTTAAGACCGAAGCCAGGATCCAGGGGTGGGTAAATTAACTTCACCTCATTAATTTTCTCGCTTTTAGCATTAGGATCTCTTTGAGACTATTTAATTGAGCTTAATATACAGTCAACAAATGTGCTCGTCAATTAAGGAACAAAAAAATGAAGTAACCTGAAAAACCGGATATTATTTATGTATAAAAAAGTGAAATTTCCATTGAAATTGACTTAGTTACTGCTTCCATCAAAGAGAGAGTTTTTTTTTCGCAATTTTTATTTATTCCTAACTTTTAGGTATATTTTTTATCTACATATTTTTTGCCTTTGTTAAGTTATTCTATAGATTACAATTTATATCGGGAAAAGCAAGGGAAGGATGTAGATGCAAGCCGGAAAACTATGAAATCTCGCTGTCTTCCGACGTTGGGCCGAGGAATAAAACACTTCTTCACTTTACTCACAGTCTTTTATTAGAACAAGAACCACATTTAAAATAAACACAATTACTTAGTTTTAGAGAAAAGAGGACAGGAACTTCCTCTCTGCTGGCACTTCTCAAATTCCAGTCCTCCTTCGCCACTCACGCGTCTTCACCGAGTGCACAGACCTGACTACCCTCAGTCACCGGTCTCTATCCGAAGAGTGCCCTAATCCCTCACATAAAGCGGCTGTAGCCTTCTACACTTCACCTTCGCCTTCACCTTCTTCACTTCTACACAAAAGAGCAAGTCTACGCACAGCGAGAGATGCACCTCAGGGAGACACACAGTGTTACCCTCTTCTCCCTTAAACCAAAAAAATATTCAATCCCCGACACATATTTTAATTTCATAGGTTTTAATTTAATTTTTTTAATTATTGAAATTCGTATTTTTTCAACTTGCTATTCAGTTTTTCAAATCGTATCTCAAAAATAAAATACTGATAAACTCCAGTTTTTAATTTTAGATAAATTGGTAAATGTTAATTTTAGGATTGAATGGCTATTTGTAGGACGAATTTAATACAAAACGAAATTTCGTTGAAAACAACGGATAACTTTTCCATCGAATTAACATGAATGTCGCATGGATGTCAAACCGGTGAATTTTCGTTCCGAGGATCACGTCCTGAATCGGAACGGCTTTTGTATTTAGAGGTTGTCAATCAAGATTTAGGACGTTTGAAAATATAGAATGGGGGAGCCGAGGGTGTTAAATTGGCTGTAGCACTTGTTAAAATAAAAAAGCTTTCCGACCGAAAATCGATTTCGATAAGCCGAAAACAAAGGGCCTTAAGGAGGGCCGAAATCAAATTAAATCCAGGATTCATTTAGGATGGACACAAAAAGGCCTTTCATTGCATTTTCATCATGTAAGCTCATTTTAAATATTGACTTTCTGATTAAATTCGTGGTCTTCTTAAAATGGATTAAATGGTCACTGTTCCAGTTGTCACGGACGAAGGATTCTTTTGTAGGGGAAGAGTTATTACCCACGACCAGAATAACTAAATCTCTTTTATAATATTTTAATGTAATCCTTTGTTTCTGTCCTCCACCTCAAGTATCGACTGCTACTTTTACCTTCCTCAAAATGAAGTTATTTAACTCTTTGGGAAAGTGTCTTTTAAACCACGTAAGGAAAATTTATCATGTCAGTGGTGCCAGCCGTCCGTCCCTTTTTTTTCACATTTCCTGGCCTCAATTTTGATCCATCCTAAATGATTCTTCCAAAATATGAAGAAATCAATTAAGCGCTAGAAAGGCCGGAAAATTTCTTTAATCCTCACCAACCATCTTAAAAGATATCTCCATATATTTTTGTGGTTAAAATTATTATTCATTGTCTTATAAAAGTGGGTGTAGCCATACTATTGGAAAAACTAGCTATTATTTCTGGACTGTAAAAATAAAGGCGGGAGGGGATCTTTATTCGAGCTGTTCCCAATGTCTCGGCATTATGGCTCCCCTTTCTAAAATGGGTCCCGGCTAGAAAAAAAAAAGAAAAAGCTGTTCGGATCCCCCATTGTTTTTGGAAACGATCCCGGGACCCCTTTATTGAAAAACAAAACAAGCACTACGTCGAAATTAACATAAAAATTGATCACCTCCTTATAAATTGTTTCTTTCTTTTTGCATAATTCGACCGTCGTGTGGGACTTAAAGGATCTATAACGACAGGGGTCTTAGTAGGGCCTAGGGTGTAGTTAAATGCCTTTAAGACTCCCTCAGAGGCCCTTCTGTAATTGACTCATTAGACCAAAGCCAAACTCGTCTACGACACTATTACCTGAAATATCCAAGCATCAAAAGTTTCATCATTTTTTTTATACCAAAAATATGACACAAAAAATCATAAGAATGTTTTGGTTCAGAGTTCACCAATGCTGTTTTTTAAACTTAATACTAGTAAAGAAGAAACTGCACTAAAAACGTTAGGATCCCAGTGGGATTCGAACCTACGACCTTTGGGTTACATTCCAAACACTACCAAATTCGCAAAAGATGCCTTGATGTAAGAGTGCCTTTGATATATCGTCGCGTTATATTAACACCGGATAAGTCATTTTTTATCAATTTTGAGTTAGGCATTGTTTCTGATGGTAAATTTTGCGGTGGATCGAATTCCGTTGGTAGTTTAACCCTTTTACCAACAGAAAACGCGTAGTTCACGATTTATACAACAGGTAATCCATTGATTCCATTGTGAAATTAATCCGTATTTTGGCTCTCCTGAAAATCTCGGAAAAATGAAAGAAGAAAAATAAAGACTGAAAGAAGAAAAAAAAGTTAAGGAAAACGTGCGGAATAAGAGTCCCTAAGAAAATTAAGGCTTCCACAGATCAGTTGGTAGAGTGTTGGGCATGTAACACAAGGTTGCAGGTTCAATTTCGACTGGGGCTTAACTTTTTTTTCCAGTTTTTTTCTTCTTCTTCTCAGTTTAATATAAAAATAAAATTACAATTTATTTTCATAATCAAAATTAAGTAGTCACATTACTTTTAAAGTATTAATTTAATATTAAAAATAATTTTAAGTAAATATTTCAAAATGTAAGACTGTTAACTTTAAATCAAATTAAGAAGAAAAATTTGAAATTGAGTTTTTAATAGTATTTTTTTCTCTTCAAATTAGATTTATAATGTTCTTTGAATATAGTGTTTTATCTTAATTTTAATGAAGTAATTTTGCTCGTTAAGTAAGTTGTAATTGCGACACCCTAATTTTTTTAAAGCCTCCATCCTCGGGACTAATTAGGAAAAGAAGGCTGCTAAGTTGAAAATTCCTTCTTTCTAAGAGTTTTTTTTATAAAAATTTATTTTAAAGTTTTTTTTTTTGTCTATTTAGATAAGGATTCGGGGTCATTTGAAGATTTATGGGGAAGCGATCGCGGGAGTATCTATCACTGGGACAGATCGTAATGACCTCCGCCTTCGTGAAATTAAACCCCCTAAGGAGAAGCTAAAGGTCTGTAGTAAGACGTTTCCCTCGAACAAAGTTATAGAGCTAACTTTGTTTTAAGCCTACCCCCCCCCCTTTCTAGAACCTCTTCCGTCACTTTTCCTCTCGCATATTGAGAAGTGATTTTCTCAACCCGAGAAAACTAGATTAATCTTCAAATATGGCTTTTGCGACAAACTCCTGCGTTATTCAAATATAATAAGAAGTTTTAATTCCAGTAAAAAATTAGCCATAACTTTTATATCCTTAAATATAATGTGGGCGGAAGAAAAAAAGCAGTGCCGTCAAAATAATGAAAACGTGATTATTAAAAGTGAGACAAATTAATAAAAAATAGCCAAGTAGCGAAAGTAATAAAAATACACATCAGTATGAGAGAAACAAAACTCAGGAATATTTTACGACGGGTTTCGGATTAATAATCTTCATCAGGTGAACTATTTTGCGTTTATTGCTCTCCAGCAATCAATAGTTTTTATGTACTCAAATTATCTATTCCATCGAGGTAGGTTTTCTGATCCTCAACGCCTACTGTATCCTTGAAATTAACGTGACATAATCAGTACTTTATTTATACTTTACGAGGCATAAATAAACAGTCGTTACGCAAACACGTCATTGTTGATAATGTTCAAAATACCTATGTTGAAATTTCACTATGTATGTTTAAAGGAACAACATTCACGGGAGTACAAACAGGCAATATAAGCCCTCTGTCGATTAGTTCGAATAAGGGATAAAGCTACCGTCATAAAGGCTTGATCACCTTAAAGAGACTAATAGTAATTGAATAGAGACAAAAGGTTTTTTTCATCCTTTTGGCTTCCCAATTTACGTATTGGATGATCCTTTAGAGAGCAAAATAATATGAATATTGAAAATACCAAACGGGGGAAAGACAGTTAAATAAACGGATATTTCATGACCGGTTTCGGCTTAACACGCATCATAAGGTGGACTATTTAATTTTCAGCCTCTCTTTTATATAACTGAATCTTGACGAATCTTCATATTTCTTTAATAAATCCGTGTAAAAAAATTCAATTATAATAGAAGAGATGCTGAAAAAATTAGGAAATCTTCCAACTGATGATTGGGCCGAAACCGTTCGTGGAATATCATTTTTTTTTTCTTTCATTGATGCAAATATTTCTGACATTTTTTATACATAGATCCCTCAAATATGTTTACATTTTAAACTTGTTACTTCCTTATTTTATTGATTTTTTAAATTTAAACTGAATTTTGTAAACATTTAGAACACTTTTATCTTATAACGTTAATTTTCCCGTTCACATTACAGAGAGGAGTTACTTGCTTTTATCTTGAAAACTCTTAATTGGGATAAGTTAATTAGGGTTATACAATAGTCACGCATATATTAGACTCATCTTGTAATGTAGACGTCATTAGGACTATTTCATTACTTTTTTTGACCTAAAAAGAAATAGCTGATGATTAAAAAGCGTTTATCAAGCGTAAATTTTACGTCTTTAGTCCCGCTATTTACATAACTCTCTTTGGGGAGGGTACAAAAAAAAAGGCTTCAATTAGATGGTAAAGGAAAAGCCTCAAAGGGATATAAACTGGAACTAATCGAATGTTTACTTCGGTTCAGATGAGTTCGCAGGATGCAAATCAGTCGAGGCGGTAGACCTATGAATATTTAAACTTTCCCATTGGGTGTCGACTTGGGTTTCACAGCCTATTTTAACAGAATTTCTAAGAAATTCTGGTGTTTTTTACGCTTATTCATCTCAAGATTATAGTCGGAAGCGAAGTTATAATACGAAATTGAGGTGGCAAATTGGCTTCCGGTGACATTAACAGACCTCTCGGTTTATGCTAACTCGATCAGTCCCATTGAAATCAATTAACAATGGTAATAAGTACCCTAAATCACGTTTGAAATTTCAAACTTCGACTCAAATTTTGACGATTTGATGATGAATTTTCATTTTCCAAGGTGTTTATTGTACCTAATGGGAGGGAAGTGCCCAAATATATTTTTATTAGACACTAATTTTGAGGGAAATGTTCTAAAATTTGATAAACAGAAGGAAAGCAGAGGAAAACACAAAACAAAAAAGTACTGGTTTGAAGAGCTTCCAACGAAAACTTCTTTAAAGAGAAGTAACAATATAGGAGGGAAAGTATATGGGAAGGGGAAGTTTATAGGAGGGGAAGTACATAGGAGGGGAAGTATTACGTAGGGGACGTAAAACGGAGGGGGAAGTATATGGGAGAGGAAGTATGGGAGAGGAAGTATAACAGAGGGGGAAGTATAACGGAGGGGAAGTATAAGGGAACGAGAGTATAACGAAAGGAGGGAAAGTTTAAAGGAGGGGAAGTATACAGGAGGGGAAGAATAAGGAAGGGGATAGTTTCTATGGTTTTTGAAAAAAATTTTAAGTTTTTTTTCCAAAAATTTTCCGGGTTTTTCTTTTTTTTGCGCCTTTTTTTTTTTTTTTAATTTTCTAAGTTTCTTTTCCAAAATTGAAATTTCTCCCTACTAAAAAAAATAATAATTAAAAAGTGGCAATTTTTTTACACCAAAAATTCTAAAATAATATAAGGAGTAATTGATGAAAATTTTGTGAAAATCGGATTAACGGTTCGGCCGCAGCGAATTTTTTAAAATTTTAAAGAGACATATCTCCGCCATTTTTTCGAAATTCAAAAGTCACCCTCGTTACATTCTTCTTCACAGGCTAAAGAAATTTGTGTGAAAATTTGGTGAAAATCGGATGAAAACTGTGGCCGTAAAGTGTTCCGGAAAAAATGCTACGGCCGGCCGGAATCACAGTACTTAACTGGTGTTAGTTTTAACACCAAAAAGTATCACAATAACTTCTTTAAGGAAGTTAAAACATATAAAAAGATATTTTCTCGGTCGTAAGAGGTAGGAAAACACCGTGGATTGCGCCCAAAAATATTAGAAAATTCTGAAAACGATGTTTCTCGCTGAAAGGCGAAAGAAAACTCGCAAAAATTTGGAAAAACAGTTGTCTCGCTAATCAAAGTTGAGATCAGAACAATTTTCAAATTCTAGCCTTAAGAGCATCCCGTTAGAAAAAAACGAGAGAGAGCTGTAAATTCAGACGAAACGACGTTAGCACGGAAAGAAGGGTGGAAAAAGCCGGTTGCCAAGAACGTTCGTCGGTATAATTTACGCGTTGTTATGTGCCGGACTGGCATAAGGAATACACTTCGATATTCAATAATGTTTCACTGGGGGACGTCCGTAATGTTCGCCTTTCTCGCGCCCTCAAATGCAATGCGGTATTTCACACGAAATGGCTTTCCACCGTTGGGCCAAACACGCTGAGTCTAAAAGATACGACTCTATTTCTCCCCACCCTTCGAGAAATCCCAAAACGGGCAAAAAAATTATATTTATAGTAATATATTCGTTTTAAAAACATCCTCTTTCCTATCATGTTTCAACACTACTCAAATCTGTCGTATAAATTTATTTATTTTCGTTTTTATGTCTAAAACCTGGAGCCTCCATAAATATTCTTCATCAAAATTGCAATAAAATAAATTTAAAAAAAGACTATTTCTTCATATTAAAAATTGTACGGACAATAAAATTCATGAGCAAGTACTTCGATTCTCTTCTAATCCTTCTTTAAAAATGAAGAAAGTAATAAAAATTTAAAAATAAAAATATTTTTTTTTTCTGTAGAGAAATTATTTACTTTAGCGATTCCTTAAATTCAAAAGCATCGCGTTGCTTAGTTAATGAGGAGGAAAGGGCGGGTGGTCCATTCATATAAAAACGAGGTCCAACCCCTTGGATTATTATGCCTGAGCGTGTCGCTAAATCGTTTTCAGCCCTCTGCCCTCTTTGAATCGTAAATTACTTTTTCCCCGAGGTTTATCCTTCTTAAAAAGCCTCGAATGGAGGCGTCGACAATAAAAACAAAAAATCCCAAAAGAATTCTTCTGTTTGCATTATGAATTTTTAAAAATTGTCCCCACTTTTTCAGGTAGATTTTTTTCTTCCTACGAATCAACCTGAGCAAAAGTTTGAAAGTCAAAAATTTATAATAAAAAATAAATTGAGACTGGATTTAAATCAGCTGTATGCAATAGTACCGTCCTAAAGTTTGAATTGGGAAAAAATAGGGAGACTTCGGCTCGAAAAGTAGTCTTTAGGCCCGCATTGGTAAAGTTTCCTTTCCTTTCTTAACTTATTAAGTGAAAATCAAGAATAGTGTTATCAGCCAATTAGAACCGTCCTGTTTAAGATTACCTTGAAAAAAATGGGAGAAAATCGGGAGAATTCCTTTTATTTTAAGGAACAGATCACTTCAAGGGAGGTTTATAATGAATAAAAAGGAAGGATTTTTCAAGGACAACTTGAGAAAAGAGTTCCTTAAGTGTATAAAAACTGGCCATTGTGTTTAAAACTGCTTAAAAATGCCTCTTATTCATATTATAGTCAATAAGTTCCTCAAATTAAAATTATTGAAATCTTAGCTTTATTTTATGTTTAAATTATAATTTTACAACGGTTTCCGTTATCTAATTTCGCGTTAACTATCAATAAAACAGTGATTCATGATTTACGAGGAATAATTAATTTATCATTCCGCAAAGGTTTCGCGAATGAGGGTACTTAATGGAATAACACAATATAGGGGGATTAAGGTAGGTATAATATTCAATCCCTAAATCTTCTTATCTTTTGATAATTTAAACCACAGAATATTCAGTTTGATAACCTAGGATTAGTATTTATTTTTTGTTTATGACGGTGATAAAAGTGACGTTTTATTGCGGTTTTCTTTTTGTTTTGTCTTTTTGAATAGGGCGACTATCTCGATTCATATGGCACTGGAGAAAAATCCCGGTTATTAACACGGTTTTTCGTACGGTTTTAAAGAATATGAGGTCGTGGGCCATTTTTCAGCCTTTTTTTTTTTAATATTGGTATATTATTGACAGAGGGTCATCCAAGCCTAGCCGGGTCAAAACGAAACGTGATATTTAGCGATGAGTTACTGGGAGAGAGAATGAAAAAAAAAACATATTCCGCGACCGGTTTCGGCGCCTCTTCAGGTGGATTTTTTATTTTTTCAATCTCTTTTCTATTTTACTTTCTCGATAAATTTGATACAGTCGTTATCTTCTTACGAACATTTGAATTAAAATACGAGGGGTGTCCAAAAATTAAAGACCTTTTGAATTTTGCCGCCGTACGGGCGAAGTATTCTGCCAGATGAAAACACTAGCTTGTAGCGGGTACTTCCCCCTCCACATCGCACTTGGTCTCATCTCTCTATCTTATCCAGCGTTGCTACGGCAGCCGTTCGCGATGGACATCTCGGTGCCGAGTCCCGCCGTCTTGTGAAGTTCGCTCCGTCATCCGTTTCCTAAACGCGGAGAAACTTCGCCCGGTCGAAATTCATAGACGTTTGACGGCTATTTATGGCAATGTTATGAATGAGCGCTGTTGTTACGCTAATGTTACGAATGTTATGAATAGCCGTCAAACGTCTATGAATTTCGACCGGGCGAAGTTTCTCCGCGTTTAGGAAACGTATGACGGAGCGAACCTCACAACCGGCGGGACTCGGCAAGGAGACGTCCATCGCGAACGGCTGCCGTAGCAACGCTGGATAAGATAGAGAGATGAGACCAAGTGCGATGTGGAGGGGGAAGTACCCGCTACAAGCTAGTGTTTTCATCTGGCAGAATACTTCGCCCGTACGGCGGCAAAATTCAAAAGGTCTTTAATTTTTGGACACCCCTCGTAATATTAACGGAATTAAATTTTGTTCAGGGATTTACCGTGATAATACAGTAGCCCGACCTTTGAATTTTTATTCTTTTAGAACGTCTCAGTATCTTCAATCAAATTGAAATGAGCGCTCATCTCGGCATATAATCCCGCCTGTCACCTACAAAATAAAGTCTTCAACATCAAAGGGAATCCTTTAAAAAACCTTTCTTTTCTAAAAGAGAGAGAAAAAGAAATAAGTATATAAATAAAAAATACAAGTAAACTTGAAAATCCATTATTTTTCAAACTCCAACTTCCACCGTTAGTTTACCAATTAAGATTAGTTTAATGAATGCATTTGCCAACCTTTTCTCTTAGATTTTTTTTAAGGAAAATGTAGAGTCATAAAAGTTTGTATGGGGCGAGTTTTAAGTGGTCCGATGGGTCCTATAGAATCAGGAATAGGCTCTTTTAGAAGCTACCATTAATAAACTAAGAGGTTTTTTTTATTCTAGGGGAAAAAAATCCCAACTCTGCTAACCCACAGCTAAAATATAAACGCCTAAACCAACATTTAGATTTTTAAAATCACATGTTGGGTACCGCATTTTGCAGCAATACTGCTTTTCCTGGAAACAATAAGCTAAATATTGAAAAAGAGGACCTAAAAAATTAAATTTTATTATAAAGTATGGAGTGTGTTGAAGAATAAAAGATTAAAAAAACGATTTTATTAAAATAAACGATTGAATGAGCAGAATTATCGTATATTCCGTGCTAAAAAGGTAAACTTCACGAAAAAATAAATAATAAAAAAAGCACGCCGGGATGGATTAAGAGAAAATAAATGTTGTACATAAACAGTATTTACATACATTAAAAAAAATCTTGAATATTTGAGAAAACAAATATTATTTTAAAAAGAAAATTTGAAGATTAAGGCTTACCGTTGTGTTCGAGATGAGGCGACGTATTCTCCGAGACTACGCGGCTCATGAGAAGCGCCAACGACAAAACGAAGGGTCTCGCCGCCATCTGATCAACATCACTACTGAAAGTCATCCCTTCGAACCTTTGGGACTCCCAACCTACCCCATCGCCAGCACGCAAGCGCTCGAAATCCGTTTTGTTTATTCTAACACAAATGTATTGTTAAAACGAAAAAAAAAAATATTTTTAAATGAATAAATGCAGACCTAATTAAATATAAATAACCAGCCTTTTCTTTTTTGGAAAATATATGAAAAAAAAGGGGGGGAAAAACAAAAACCGAGGAAAACGGAGTTGTTTTTGGACTTAATGTGACACCCTCCAATCCTGTTAGGTTGAGTAGTAGCGCCAAAATTTTCTTTTTTAAAAATTTTATTTTAAAAAAACTCGAAAAGAAAGAAAAACATTATTCTTGAATATAAGGGAGGGAAAAACGGATTTTTCGAGATGTTTCTTCTATGTTTAGAATGCATTACTATAGCCGGTCGGGACCTCAAGGGTCAAAAAGGTTCTGAATGACAACTGACTTCCCGACCCTTTTATTCCCACTTCGATTTGGCGACGCCTGAAATAAACGTAGATTTTTATTGCTAAAAAAATCTTGATATATAAAAAAAAAAGGGTTAAAAATCTTTGTAAATTTACACCGGGGTCTACGGAGCATCTTTTATCCGAAAAGATTACCCTCTTGGACTGAGTTAAATCCCAAAGTGAGACCCCTAAAACAATCGAGCCTGAATATTTAAAGAAAGCTCCTTGATTAAGGTTCCTCTTTCCTTTTACTTTCTAAAAATGTTGCTCTTCCGCGGGGGAAAGTTAGCAATGGAAACTTGTCTCAAATTATTATGAAGTCTGGGAAAAGAGGGAGGCGACGGGTGGTTTGTAACTTTCTGTTTCCGAGTCTAGAATCGAATCGACTTTTAAGTTTACAGCTGCCCCCTTTTTTGGGAGTTAAAACTAATTTTGGCTAATTGTATTATTATAATTTCTAATTATTCGTTCCCGTGATACGCATTGTAATCTTTGACGTCATAATATTGTGTAATCAGGGGCAGAGAACACGCAAACTTCGAGTTATCACTTATGATGATAGTTTTCTTGGGTTGAAACTCGTTGGGTTATTTTTGATCATGAAAAAAGGTGTTATTGACCTACCAAATTTTTTTTTCCTTTTGTTTTTCCCTTCTTGGGGAAAAAATATTTGACAAATGTATTTCGAAGGAATATATGAATAAGGACGTCGGGGGTCAATGATATATAGCCTAAGGTGTGATGAGTAGATCAAATGATGTGATGTATGAGAGGTTTATTGAGAAATGGCCGAGTCGCTAGTCACGGGATAGGATTGATAGTCCGACACTAAGGGGGCTGGAACTGTCAAAATTGCCATCAGACATGAAAATAACAGAAAGACCACTTCTTCAGATAATACTTGGAAAATGGTCAATCGTGAACATTCGCAAACATTTTAATTTTATGTTATTGTGATACCCTCCAGTCGGGTTTTCGAATATGGATCTACGCCGATCTCAACTTTGTCTGTGGTTCCGGCCGGCCGTAGCATTTTTTTCCGGAACACTGTACGGCCACAGTTTTCAACCAATTTTCACCAAATTTTCACACAAATTTCTTTGGACGGTGAAGAAGAATGTAACGGAGGCCATTTTTGAATTTCGAAAAAATGGCGGAGATATATCTGTTTGAAATTTTAAAAAATTCGCTGCGGCCGAACCGTTAATCCTATTTGCACCAAATTTCCACCAATTACTCCTTATATTTTTTAAGAATTTTTGGTGTAAAAAAATTGCCACTTTTTAATTATTAATTTTTTAGTAGGGAGAAATTTCATACTTCTACCCATTACGAGAGGCACATCCCTTGTCCAGAGAGCCCATTATTTCTACCTTGACACTTAATTTAAAAAATTTTCAAAAAAAGAAAGTTTTCTTAAAAAAAACCCGGAAAATTTTTCAAAAAAAACTCGGAAATTTAAAAAAAAAAAACTCGGGAAATTTTTGAAAAAAAAACCAGGAAAATTTTTGAAAAAAAAATTAAAACTTCCCCCTTCCTTATTCTTCCCCTCCTTTATACATTCCCTCCCTTCGTTATACTTCCCTTATACTTCCCCCTCCGTTATACTTCCCCCTCCGATATACTTCCCCCTCTGTTATACTCCCCCTCCCATATACTTCCGCTTCCATTTTACGTCCCCTCCGTTATACTTCCCCCTCCTATATTGTTACTTCTCTTTACGGAAGTTTTAGTTGGAAGCTCTTCAAACAAGAACTTTTTTTTTTCATTTAAGATAGGTTTCTAAATGACGATTTTACAGCAAGTTGATTATTTCGCCTCTTCTTACTCTTAAGGGTCCGTTACACCGCCTCAAATAAAAAAAATAATCACGTCATAAAATGGAGGGAAAAAAAGAAATTTAATTTACACAACTCGTCTACTTATGACGAAAAATCTATAGGACGAATATAATTAGGTCGAGTGGCCACCGTTCCAGCGATGATTCGTTGTATGACGAATTTGTAACTTGCTTTCCTGCCGAAAAATACACACTTATAAAATAAAGATAATTTTTTATAATAACTCCTACAGACATTTCGTCACAATTATTTAAAGAGATCATTATGGCGAGTTGTTATGGCGAGACGTTTTTATGTCGAAAGGCAACCTTTTCAATTCGTACGTTTTCAATAGAAGTTTTCCAAATAAAATTCATCGGGAATCAAGGGTAGTGAATGGAGTGGATTTTCCTAAGGCCAATGGTTGCCCGATGGTATCCATGAAAAGGCTTCCCTGTAAAGGAGTTTCTCATATACTTGTTTTACGACCCTTGAAAATTCCTTAACAAAACCACATCATACACTAGCCGCGCAATGAACTTGCCGTTACCTTACACCCTTTAATACAATAGTCTGAACTATTTTGACCCCACAGTTGTAAATCTTGAGACTATTCAAATTTTCATTTAAATTTTTTTAATTAATAAAATAACTGGCTTTTGAGCAGCAGGTGTCTCGGGTTTAATAGGAGGGAGGAAAAAAAGAGGGAAAATCTCCGCGGACTTATGATTTTTTACTCGGCAAATTGGGTGTCCCGGCGGCGGAAAAAAGGCGACGTTTTTATATTCTATTCTTTTTTTTTCCGGCGGTCTTTACACCCCTTCCCGACGTTAAGTTGACATTGTCTTCAGGCTGTAGACTACTTAAAATGTAAATAGACTACAAAAATATTAAGTTTCTCCGTGAAACGAACTCCCCTGAGAAGTTTAAGCTGTTCCGACGAAGATTTTTTTTAAATATAATTTTCTCTATCTTTCCAGCACCTTCAGGCTATAAATTTTTACAATTTTAAGTTAAGACTAAAAGTTATCATTGTTTTTGTACCTGCTCTAATTTTAATTTTCTTTTTTTAAAAATCGTTTTTATACCCTTAAAGGACTGTTTTAGACACCAAAAGTCCCGGCTTTTTTATATCTCCTAGGGAGATAATTTCAGAATATATATTCATCGGTCAAAAAATAGGTTAAAAGTTTCAAAAAAGGGCAGAGGAAATTGATTGAAAAAACCAAGAAAACGGGCTTTTTGAGTCAAAAACCAAGAATAAGTATCTTACCTTCTGAAGTATTGCGTAAAAAAATGTTGATGGACGGACGACCGGCACCAAAGACGACCTCATTATTGGTGAAGGTAAATTTGGGGTCAGGATGATCCTTTCCAGAGTGACATGGAGAGTGTCACAATAATTTCTCATTAAGCAAGTTAGCAACTCCCAAATTTTCGGTATGAAGAGTTTCTTAGCCTCAAGAGAGGCAAATGGGCATTTTAGAATCAAGACGGCGAAATTCAACTTGCGAATTTCTATACCTTAAGTTTATTTTTGTTGGCTTTACTGTTAACGAGGTTGAGGTCTACCGGTGGTACTTGTGCCATGATTTAGCTCCGGAAAACGAAATTTTGTACTCAACGTTTCCCTTGTGATGTTGTATCAAGTAAGTAGGGAAGCATCAATATGCAAATCCTCTCTCTCAGTTACATTCGAGGACGGGCCTTCATCAGGTTTAATGTGCAAACCATCGTTAACGATTAATTGCGCCCTGAAGTGGCTCGTAAACAGTGTAGAAACGCATGAATCTATGATGCGTCACATCTTGGGTATCGCTTTAGTTTTATACGATATGTTTTACGGCGTCATAAAATATAAAGTAGAACATTTTAAAAACTTTTTTAAAAGAAAAAATCTAGAATGAATTTTTTATATGTGATAAAAGCATTCGGGTAAAAGGCATAAAAGTTCGCCTTATAAAGGGTTTTCCCGACCCCTCCTGTTCTTTTTTACATATGTCAAGAATTAGTTAACCCTTGGGATGTTTTCTAGGCCCCCCCGAGGGTTCCACTAATGGGACGAACGCGGGGATGTTGGCCGAGAGCCTGAAAAGAAAAAGAATTTCGGCCACCCCCCCTGCTGATACAAAAAGCACAACAAAGCCGTTCTTTGAGTGTTATTTCAATCTTACTCCTCAAGATATATTTATGAAGCAAAAAAGAAGTGGTAACAAAATCAACATAAAAAAACTTATAAAATAAATTATTAACCAAAAGTGGTTTAAATGGTGGAAAACTAAATATAGGGTCCTAACACGGCGGCGTTAATTTTCTTTCTAGTTTGCTGGAATTTTTATTTATTATACACACTTACGGGATGATCCCAAATAGCGGATTTACAAAAAATACAGAAAATAAATAAAAAAAAATTTCAGAATATATCACTCTATCAGATCAAAGTTATCACATGTTAGGTTTATCACAGTCCATATTTAATCTAAAGGGTATCACACTAATTAACAATATATTACAATAAATAATAATTTCCACAAATATAACAACAATTAAAAAAGGATAGAAAATTTCTATTAGTGTGATACAATTTACTAAACCTAACAGATAAATAAAGTAATAACTATTAATATATTCTTAGAAATAAATAAATCACAGAAAAAACCCTTAACAATGACTAGTAAGAAGAGCTTTAAGTTCTTGGAGAGTACACGAAAAAAATCAATGGCTGGCATTTTGTTCAACTCGACTAGAAAACCGGAAATCGTAAGAGCTCGTCCATAGTCAGTTCTGTGGTAAGGTATGTAGAAGGTCTCAGAGTGACGGGAACGTCTCGGTGGGACCTTAATGTCGATGAGACTCAGAAGGGCAGGGCAGTCTAACAGCCCATTGAGCAACTTATAGAGGAAGCAGGAACCCAGGAACAGAACTCGGTTGCGAGGGGACATGATGTTGAAATGGTTCCGCCATTCATGGATTGATTTGGAATCATATTGTGCCTTTTCGATAAAGCATAAATGTTTAATTGCAGACTTCTGCACCCTGGCTAAATCATCGTAGTAACACTGATAGTAAGGTCGCCACACCAAGCACGCATAATCAATGATGCTACTAACATAAGCAAATATAGAGATTGTAGGGCAATTTAACTTAATAAAAACGTAAAATAGCATAAAACATAAGAAGTTTATTAGACATAAAGAGCGATCAGTCACAGCGTACGCATAAGGTCAGGATAACCCTAAAAGCAGTCTTACCAACGGCAGTCCTGCCACAATAATTCCCTGTCTGTTACAGTTCGGCCATTCTGACAATGCCAATCGACCACGATTGGCGCATGAACATAAAGCATAAAACATAATGCACGTAAAACATAAGAAAAGAACATAAACATAATCGACCAATGTAACAGAGCAGAACGGGTTACATAAATGAAGCACATAAACGAACGCAAAGAGCTAAATGTTACATAAACCATAAGGGAAACATAAAACACAATATTGACTTAAATTAATCGCCAAGAACATACATAATCGTACAATATTCACGCTCCATAATATGAGTTTACAAAGTAAAGAAAAAAAGTAACATTCTTGTTTTAACAAAGTTATTCAAGTTGACTTACAAAAGAGAAAATATAAAAACCATTACAAACAATAAACAGTAGTCATAAAATAATTTAAAAAAAATTAAATAAAAAAAACAGAAAATAGTTTTAATTATACAATTTTACAAAACGAAATCCTAAATGAAAATTCACAGATAAGGCTTCATATGGTCAGGAGAAACGACACCTTCATATGGGTTTCTACCTATTTGGCAATTTTCCGCATCCGTCGCTCAACAGTCGACGCTCAAAATCAGGTTTTTCCGCCACCTCTAACGAATCCCTTAATTTAATAATCGTCATATCAGTTGACTGTTTGGCCTTTAAAGCTAACTCAAGGGAGTCATCAAGAACCATAATTGAACGACTAAGAGCATCTACATGTTGCATCCTTTCAGCAGACCGATGCTCGATAGAAAAGTCATAATCTTGAAAACTAAAAACCCACCTAGCAATCCGGGGTTAACATCGTGTTTTGCCATCGTCTGTTTAAGTGCATGGCAATCTGTGACAACTGTAAAGCGTATACCATGTAAATAATGTCTGAATCGATCCAAAGCATACTTAATTGCCAACGTTTCTAACTCAAAACTATGGTATTTTGATTCGGCCAAAGATGTCCTTTTGCTAAAAAAGAACACAGGATGAAACTTGTTATCAGATTTTTGTCGTTGCATAAGTACTGCACCAAAGCCCTGCGAGCTTGCATCGCAATGAAGTTCTGTATCCAATTCAGGAGAAAAAACAGCAAGAACTGGATCCTTAACTAATGAATGGCGCAACTCATTAAAAGCTTTCAATTCTTCTTCTTCAAAACAAAATTCTTGATTTTTCTTTAACAATGAATGCAAAGGGGCAGCAATACTAGCAAAATCCTTTATAAAACGACGGAAGTATGACACTAGTCCTACAAATCTTTGCACTTCATGCGAATTGGAGGGAACAGGGTAATTAAGGATGGTAGAGACATTCCCTGGATTGGCTCTAATGCCTTCTTTGCTTACAACATAGCCTAAGTAAGTTATTTCCTCAACCAAAAATTTACATTTGTCAAATCTAAGGACAAGATTATGGCAGCCATAAGAGTTAAAACTTTCTCCAAAATTACTAAGTGTTCCTCAATGGTAGAAGTTGCTATCAAAAGGTCGTCAAAATATACCAAAATTTGATTTGTTTCTATCAAAGGCTTAAAAATTGTTGACAGGAATCTTTGAAAAACCGATGGTGCATTGCACAAGCCAAAAGGCATTCTACAAAACTCAAAATGACCAAACGGAAGCACAAACCCCGTGTATTTAATAGATTCTTCATCCATTTTAACGTGATAGTAACCGTTTTTTAAGTCTAATGCAGTAAAATAAGCTTTATCTTTCAACAAGTCAAGATGATCATCAATCAATGGGATAGGGAATCTATCTTTCCGAGTAATCTTGTTCAATTCGCGATAATCGACACAAAGGCGATAATCGCCAGTCTTCTTTTTGACCATAACAACAGGACTACTGTATTCTGACTGAGAGGGTCTAACAACCCCTTGCTTAAGCAAATCATCAATAATTTCACGAGCAGCTGATTTTTCAGCGACTGACAATCGTCTTGGGCGAAAATAAAAAGGCTGAGAATGAACTACAGATATTGTCATGCGGAAGTCGACTGCAGAATGTGATGGCTTAGGAGCCGAAACATAGGAATTTATCAGCGAATTGACTCTTTGAGTGACATTAAATTCAAAATTATTACTAATTTTAACTTCATTTGATTCAGTAATAGCAAAACATCTATGTTAAAAATATCGGGGAGAGAACCCGCAGAATCTGCGCTCTCAGCGGCAGGACTAAGATTTTGGTTTTCAGCGACAGGACTAAAATTTAGGTTTTTGCGGACAACTCTAATTCCGTTCAAACCAACCGACTGTCCTAAAGTTACTTCTACTTCATTCGAATCATAAATAAAATTGCGGCCCAAAATGATCTCATAAGGTATCGCTTCATCGGGACCACATGAAGCCTGATTGTTAAAGAAACCCCTTGAATAGAAATTTTTATAAAAAAATTACCAATAATCTTAAGTGAAGACATGTTGACTCCGTGGTACACAGATTTAGGCGGTTCTTGTAGAATGATAGAATCAGGAACGCAGTCCAGTCGAATAAGCGAGATTGGGCTCCCAGTGTCAATCAGCGACGTAAAAGATCGAGTGTTGGAGAAATCAGTGAAGCTTACTTTTTCCAAACAATAAGATGTGCTGGCGGCGCACGATACGACATTTAAGGATTTTTTCAGCGGACAATCCTTGATTATATGGTCCATTGAGCCACATCCATAGCACGAGCCTGGCTGGCGCTTTGGTTTGCTACAATCTTTGGCTAGATGATTTCTTCCGTTACAGTTGAAGCATCGCGTTGGTTGGATGTTCTTAACTGTTGAACTTGCCTTATCAATCGGGGAAGAATTTCCTTTGTTTCCAGAATCCAGTTGCTTAATTTGAACATACGTCTTCAATTTGAATTTAAAGTCTCTTAAGTTGTCACATCCATAGAGAAGATGTTTGGCATTGTTAGAATCTTGAATTCCATTAATGACATGGAAAATCAACGATTGGTCGTCGATGTCGCCTTTTGACGCCAATTCTTTCATTGTCAAAAAATATTCATATACGTCATCACCTTGTTTCATCTTTTTTTCGCTTAATAACTTATGAATCTCCGCTGGCGACAATGAAACTTCAAATTCTTCGAGTAGGGCAGCCTTTAGCTGGCTCCATCTCACAATATTTTTCTCTCCAGCAGCAAACAGTAGAGCCGATCCCTTAAGATGTTTTTTTGCGATCAAATATGTTTCTAAGGGCGTCCATCCGAAAACCTCTTCATTTTTGGCGATTTCGTCAAGCCAGTTTTCGACAGAAATACCTTTGTTCCGTAAAAATCGGGAACTGCCCCCTCCATGTCACGGAAGCTTATCCGGGAGACATGTGGTCGTGGATCATCTCTAACTTCATTCCGAACGTCATCTTCATCGAGTGCATTTTCATGCTCCCTCAATCTCGATAATAATTCAGCTTTGTTACCTTTTGTAGATAATCCATAATTTCTAAGTTGATCCTTCAGCTGATTCATCGACATCGTAAAATTTTCTCTGTTCAAGTTCAAAAAGCATAACCTGAAGGCACCTCGTGGTCACCGTTCACAAATTTAAAGTTTATGAAAAAAAATTCCAGTTCAATTGTCCAATGGTTCACTAATCCCGCTTCTGAAATACTGTAGGGCAATTTAACTTAATAAAAACGTAAAATAGGCATAAAAACATAAGAAGTTTATTAGACATAAAGAGCGATCAGTCACAGCGTACGCATAAGGTCAGGATAACCCTAAAAGCAGTCTTACCAACGGCAGTCCTGCCACAATAATTCCCTGTCTGTTACAAGATCTAACTACTTTAACATTTTTAAAATCGTTTGTAGATCTGCGGATAAACCAACCATTCGATAAGACCTCGATGTAACGTCGTTGATGTGCTTAGAAAAGGTGCAATTTTCACTGAAAATAACCCCGAGATCCTTAATATGACTAACACGGTTGATAATTTGACCTTCACAACTATAATCGAATGTAATTGGGAAATTTTTCCGATGAAAACTTATTACTTGACATTTATTATATTCGATTTTCAAACTATTGGTTAAACACCATTGTGAAAACTTGAGGAGGTCATCATTCAAAGAAACACAATCCTTATCGGAACGAATAATCCTGTACAACTTGACGTCATCGGCAAAGGCCAACGCTAACGCCCCAGAGCCTAGGCCACAAGAAAAGAGATCATCAAAATACAAAAGAAAGAGCCACGGTCCAAGGTGAGAGCCCTGTGGGACCCCAGATGGCAAAGCTAACTTGTCAGAGTGAGTTTCGCGAAAACAAACAACAGACGTCCTGTTTGAAAGGTACGATTCCAACCAATCGAACAATGATCCCTGGATCCCTATTTGAAATAGTTTGAAGAGGAGTCGTCTGTGGTCAACCGAATCAAAGGCTTTGGCTATATCTGTATAGATTACATCAACCTGATAGCCTTTCTCTACACTATTTACGATACACTCCCTATACAGAAGCAGGTTTGTTGTTGTAGATTTTCCAGGTAAAAATCCATGCTGGCTATCACTAAAGTAGTTACGGAAGTGACTAGAAATCGAGTCGGTAATAATCGACTCAAAGACCTTTGGAATGCAAGACAGTTTGGATATAGGACGGTAGTTAGTTATATTTGATCGATTACCTTTTTTATGGATTGGAATAATATGACTATTCTTCCAAATATCAGGAAACACACCTAAAGCTAATGACTTAGAAAACAACCCAAACAACGGCTTAACCAGGTGTTGAGCACAATTTTTCAAAATAATAGCAGGTACATTATCAGGCCAGGTGAACCATTGGGATCTAAAGTTGCCAACTTATCAAGTATCACAGTTTCGTTAATATCACAGTAAGTCAAATTATCACAATCTTTAGGAACAAATGGGGAAAGCGGATTTATCATGGGGGAGAAAAATTGGATTTAAATACCTCGGCGAAGGCCGCAGCTACTGCAGCATCATTCGAAAGAACTTCACCATTCAACTTGGTCATTTGCTTAGGGTAACCATTATGACGTTTCTTAGAACCCATAAAATCCCAGATGTGATTAACATCCTTTTCAATTAATAGTTCATTAGCTGTTATAAATCGGTCATAATCATTCTGTATTGCCGATTTTGTCTGCGCACGAAGAACCGAGAACTCATTGTAGTGAAGTTGGTCCTTTAGTTTGCGATAAGTCTGATAAGCCCTATTTTTCCTGTTAATTAGATTTATTGATTCCCTAGAATACCAAGATGGGAACCTATTTGATGGCATAATCCGTTTCAGCGGAACACATTCCTCAAACAATCTAAATAAAATCGAATAAAACGTACTAAGTGCCTCATCCAGCGAGCAGTTGTCCAGGAATGACCAATTTACAGCAGATAAATTCTCGTTTAATAAAACAAAATTTGTTTTATAGAAATTAAATTTCTTACCAGAGTGCATATATCGAGACAACTTAATAGGAGCGGAGAAATTACAAGTTACAGCGAGCGATGGATGATAGACATCCTCGGGTACCAATGGCAGCAAGTCTCTAACCACTTCCACAGATGATATGTTTGACAAAACAAGATCCAAGATACGACCAGAACTATTCGATATACTATTCAATTGATTGACGTCCAATACATTGATATATCTATCCAAGATATCTTCAGCCAATCTACCACCAGAGTGGATATTGTAGTCGCCTGCAATTAAACATTCACTATTAGGGTAAACAGACATAATGTACTCCATATTTCCAAAGAACCCCATGTAAGTCGATTCAGGAGAATTAGGAGGTACATAAAAACATCCTACAATGAAGGAGAAACCTTTACAAGTAACCACGATCCAAACATCTTCAACGAATGTGTTCGGTGGGAGAACCTGCTTCACAACAAGATCGCTTCTGGATGCTATGAGCACGCCACCTCCGTTCTGGCCTGATCGATCATTCCTGTAAATAGTGAATTGTGAGCTAAACAATTCCGTTGACATTACTCTCTCGTTCAACCATGTTTCTGTAATCAAAATATATCGTAATGAGTTGACAAGACATTAAGTAAAAATTGATTTGTTTTCGTGCGAAGCCCCTAACATTTTGGTAATATATCGATAAAGAAAAATTAGATTTATTAGGGGCATTAGTACCCGCAACCTTATGAGGAAGCATAAAGTTGCGAACATAGCTTAACTCTCCAGACGTGCCGCCGGCGACGGCATTTTGCCTAAAAAATGACAATCACGTGTAGTGACAGAAAAGAAATCAATAACACCAGATACATCAGTTCGTTGTTTCGAAGTCTTCTTAACTATTTTGGATATATCTTTACAAATCACCCTCCGTCCGGCTCTACTGAAAGCCAATGCTTTATCCATTAACATGTTCGGACAAATGAGATCTAATTTAACAAAGTGAACATTTTTAAACTTCATGCTGAGCCGATATAAAAATTTATTGTAATCATAAATTGTCCTGTTGATGATTGACCAGAGGGAAGGCTATAATTGTACGGGACACCCATTACAATCAAGTTTGTACCTAAGCACTGGCTTAATATGAATTTATACATTAGTACTTTAAGAGCTCTCAGCTCATTATGTTCATATCATTATATCCTACACATAGTAAAACAAAATCGTTAAAACTCAATGATCCCAGCTCAACCTTCCGGGTATCT
>JACGAQ010002894.1:0-35453 GCA_014119065.1 Orius insidiosus | reverse complement strand
AATTCTCTATGAGTAAGAATTTTATGTAAATAGTGGATAAAATGTTTCAGTTGTATTTTAAGTTGCTTTTAGGTAGATTTCTTTTCTTCAAAAATCTACCTATTGTAATGTACCAAGTAGTCGCAGATTCAAAAAATTTTCTATACGTTTTTCGTTTCATACCTCCTGGACCCCAAAACCATCCTCAGTTGAAAGTTTATATATATATATATATATATATATATATCAACGAAATTGTGCATACCTCCTCCGGCTGCAATACCTCCTCCGGAGGAACTATGCCCCTTCGAAACTTATACTCTAAAATCGCTCAAAGTTGAAAACGACGAAATCCGAACACTTCGAAGTCTAACATTCTAAAACCTCGGGTTCCCGCCAGTTTCACCTTAGCAACATCCGAGTCCGGTCACCCCTTGCCGTCGTACCCCGCTTCTTTCCCCACCTATCCCTTAGGAGACCGCGTTCACTCCTCTCCGCCCGCCCTTCTTTCACCTCCTCACCACCCTAGACCGAATAATTATTATTTCGCCGCGCGACCTAATTTGCATATCATCCGCGTAACTTTAATTTCTCTAATTCTTATAGAAACCCCAGTAAATGACATATCATTTTTAACGTTTTTTTATGGCGGAGACAATGGTCACACTCAAATTTCAATTAGACGCGATTATTATTTGGGGGATGGTTGGGGGGGGGGGAGGGGGGGTGTAAAATTAAAAAACGGCAAAATCAAAAAAAATAATTTAGGAAAATTGAACTCAAGGAATTTTCGTAATTCGAAAAAATGGCGGAGTTACGACTGTCTGAAGTAATAATAAATGCGCTGCGGCCGTACCTTTGATCCAATCTTCACCAAATTTTCATTGGATCTCCTCTTAGTAGCTAGCGTTCGCCAAGTCAAAAATTTTTGGCCCATGGGGTGGCTTTCCCCACGTTGCTCTGGCATTTGAAACCTCTCAGAGAGAACCTACGTGTTGCATACCTAATTTCAGCATTCTTTCCACGATTCATTATTCTTAATATTTTTAGCATAAATTTTGGTCACAACGTTTTCGGGAGAGGGGGGGATGAGGAGGGGTACCAAAATTGATTTTGATCCTTTGATTTTTGAAATTTACTACCCCTCACCTTGAAACTTTATCTGTAAAGCAGTAGAAACATTGCCTAATAAATGAATTAATCAATTAAAAGTTAAGAATTATAAAAAAAATGTCCAGAGTAAAAGTGCCCCTTGGATGTACAACTCGTCAGTCGCCTTGCATTGAGATTTTAAAAAAGGTTTAAATACTCAAAAATCCGTCTTATTACGACTTTCTTCGCTTGATTTTGTTCTTTTGGGTCTTTTTTGATTCTTTTGGAGCCAAAACATCCTTAAAAATCTACTGGAGACGCTTTTAGCTTCAAAAACTCAAAATATCGCCCGCACTAGTTTGAATCTTTCCGCTCGAAATGGGAGCGATTACTTGATTAACTTAATTAATGAATAGCTTCAATCAACTTCTAATTATTCTATTTCTTTAGTTAACCTATAAAATGAATCCGTGTGAAATTTCGTGGCAAAATATGCGGTTATTCCTCCGTGCGAAAAAGAAAAAGAAGTGGCCGGCGTGTTTTTTGCTTTCGCACGCCGGAGATACTGAAAATTTCGTCTCGAAATTTCACAAGGATTCATTTTATACGTTAAACTAAAGAAATAGAGTAATTAGAAATTGATTGAAGTTGTTAAATTTTATTATGATCAAGTCTTCTTTGCGCCGAAATTCAAACTGGTTCGCCCGATATTTTAAGTTTACAAAGCTAAATTGCGCTTTCCATTAATTTTTAAAAGTATTTTTAGGCGTAAGAACGTGCCTAAAGACCTAAAACATCATTTAATACGATCAGAAGTCTTAAAAAGCCGTTCTTTAATTTATCAGACCTTTCCCAATTATTTTTTGTGTAGGGAAGTGCGAAGTGGTAAGGCAACGGGTCGGTTTTTCTTTTCGTCACAGTAATTTTTGAAAAATTGCGAATTCTCGGGAAGAAAATACCCCAAATGCTCGTGGTAGTTCTTTTTTCATGATTTTAGACCCTTTTCAACGACTAGAGTCATAAAAAAATCAAAGGAAAGCGCAATTTAGCTTTAAAAACTTAAAATATCGGGCGAACCAGTTTGAATTTCGGCGTAAAGAAGACTTGATTATGATAAAATTAAACAAACTTCAATCAATTTCTAATTACTCTATTTCTTTAGTTTAACGTATAAAAAGAATCTTTGTGAAATTTCGAGACGAAATATTCAGTATCTCCGGCGTGCGAAAGCAAAAAAAAACACGCCGGCCATTTCTTTTCTTTTTCGCACGGAGGAATAACAGCATATTTTGCCACGAAATTTCACACGGATTCATTTATAAGGTTAACTAAAGAAATAGAATAATTAGAAATTGATTGATGCTATTCATTAATTGAAGTTAATCAAGTAATCCCTCCCATTTGGCGCGGGAAGATTCAAACTAGTGCGGGCGATATTTTTAGTTTTTGCAGTTAAAAGGCGTCTTCATTAGATTTTTAAGGATGATTTGGCTCTAAAACATTAAAAAAACCGTTAAGAGCAAAATCAAGCGAAGAAAAGTCGTAATAAGACGGTTTTTTGAATATTTAAACCTTTTTTAAAATCTCACTGCAAGGCGACTGACGAGTTGTACATGCAAGGGGCACTTTCAACTCTTAGACATAATTTTTTGAATTCTTTAACTTTTAATTGATTAATTGATTAATTAAGCAATGTTTCCTACTGTTTACAAATAAAATTCAAGGGTGAGGGGTAGTAAATTTTCAAAAATCAAAAGATCAAAATCAATTTTGGTGCCAAAACCCCCCCCCCCCCCCCCCCCCTCCTCATTCGTTAATAGATATGCTGAAATAAAGTACGCCACTCGTTGGTGCTCTCAGAAGGTTTCATAATGCCAGAGCAACGTGGGGAAAGCCGCCCGTTTAGGCCGAATTTTTGACATGGACGCTACAAAAAAAATATATTGGTAACCCCTCCTCCCCCCTAACCCCTCTCCCACGAAAACGTTTTGACCAAAATTTATGCTAAAAATATCAACAATAACGAAATCGTGAATAAATATGCTGAAATTAGGTATGCAACACGTAGGGCTCTCAGAGGGCTTCATAATGCCAGAGCAACGTGGGAAAGCCGCCCGTATTGGCCGAAAAATTTTTGACTTGGCGAACGCTAGCTACTAAGAGGAGATCCAATGAAAATTTGGTGAAGATTGGATCAAAGGTACGGCCGCAGCGCATTTATTATTACTTCAGACAGTCGTAACTCCGCCATTTTTTCGAATTACGAAAATTCCTTGAGTTCAATTTTCCTAAATTATTTTTTTATTGATTTTGCCGTTTTTTAATTTTTACACCCCCCTCCCCCCCCAACCATCCCCCCAAATAATAATCGCGTCTAATTGAAATTTGAGTGTGACCATTGTCTCCGCCATAAAAAAACATAAAAAATGATGTGTCATATGACGGGGTTTCGATAATAATCAAAATTTCGAAAATGATATGCAATAATAAGTTGAATAGGGTGGGCGGGGGGAGGTAGGAGTTAATGAATGCGCCTTCCGAGTATTGTTGAAGGGAAGGGGTGGTTGCCCGGACCCTCGAAACGGTTGGTAACAGTGGCGAAGGGAAGATAGACGAGGGGGGAAGGGGACACGGAGCACGAAGATCGTCAAGGTCGAATCGAAAAATTTTAGACGGTTTTAGAGAGTTGATGATGATGACGTCCCCGGAGGAGGTAGGTCTAGTTCCTCCGGAGGAAGTATATACAATTGCCCCTTACGGAGTCACGGAGTAGGCTAGACCCGCAACACGGAGGAACTATGTACAATTTCAAAGTTAAATCCTGTGCATACCTCCTCCGCATAGCTCCTCCGGCAACCGGAGGAAGTATGTACAATTTTCAACCCAAATGGAGGAGGTATGTACATGCCCATATATATATATATATATATATTAGCACGATAACTGGAGCAATTTTAATGTGAGGGTGACGATATCCGGTATTTAGAGCTTTTATGTCAATAGCTCGGACGAGTTCGTTAATGGCTGAAATCGGAACAGCGATTCACCTACTTTACTTAGGGCTTAAAAGACAAAATTGGCATTTTCTATTGAAATCCTAGTCCTTTTGCAAAAAAAAAACTTTAAGACCTCTGCGAGGGCGTGTAAAAAATTAATTAAAGCAGGTTTGGACGAGCCAGGCGCAAATATTGAACTAGCTAAACTTTAAAAAAAATTTGAATTTATACCGGGAAATTATTAAATATTTTATTAATAAAATTATCAGATGTTTTTCTAGGGGCTCAGTGGCGCATTTTTATAACATAATTATATATTTTGTGTTTATACATTTTAATTTTAATCATGAAAAGAAATCTACCTTTTAGTCCCTGCTACCGCAGGGTCATTATTTTTTTTAATTTTTTTTTGTTCTTTTGGTTGGTAGAAATATTAATAACTTTAAGCTTTCGAAACAAGCTTTCAAACTTTTGATTTAACTTTTTGCGCTTAGAGTTTAAAAAAAGTTACGTATTAAGGATTTTACAAAACATTTATTAATTCTTTTTTTTTATTATTAATTAATGTTTTGAATATTTTTGGTTATCTTGAGGTTGAAATGTCGGACTATAAAAATTCAAACGTGATTAAGGTCAATTGCCAAAATCTTTTGAGATCGGATTTCCGGAGGCTAAAAGCGATTCGAAATCGTGATTCCTTGCCGTTTCTTCAGATGAGGGAAGAAAAGAAGAATAATGTTTATTTAATTTTAGAATCTTCTCCAATATTTTTTGTTTAAGAAAACATTCCAACCGGAGTTTGAACTGATTTGAAACTCCTGGAGCATGCGCAGAAGGATTTGGACGTCAAAATTGACGTCGTTCGAATCGTTTAGGTAGGTACCTGTCAAATCTAGTCATCTGACGTCCAAAACCTGCGCATGCTCCAATAGTTTCAAACTGCGGTTGGAACAAAGCTAGCGTCCTAAAAGGGATAAGAGCTTCCTTAGAAGGATAAGAGGGCCCTGAGAAGGATAAGAGCGTCCTAAAAATGATAAGAGCGTCCTAAAAGGGATAAGAGGGCCCTGAGAAGGATAAGAGCGTTCTGAAAGAGATAAGAGCGTCCTAAAAAGGAAAAGAGGGTCCTGAGAAGGGATAAGGGCGTCCTAAAAGAGATAAGAGCGTCCTGAGAAGGATAGGAGCGTAATGAGATGGGTAAGAACCTTCTAAAAGGGATAAGAGCGTCCTGAGATGGGCAAGAACGTTCTGAAAGAGATAAGAGCTTCCTAAAAAGTATAAGAGGGTACTGAGATGGATAAGAGTGCCCTGAGAAGGATAAGAGCGTCCTGAGATGGGCAAGAACCTTCTGAAAGGGATAAGAGCGTCCTTAGAAGGATAAGAGGGCCCTGAGAAGGATAAGAGCGTCCTAAAAATGATAAGAGCGTCCTAAAAGGGATAAGAACGTTCTGAAAGGGATAAGAGCGTCCTTAGAAGGATAAGAGGGCCCTGAGAAGGATAAGAGGGTCCAGAGAAGGATAAGGGCATCCTGAGATGGATAAGAGGGCCATGAGAAGAATAAGAGCGTCCTGAGATGGACAAGAACCTTCTGAAAGAGATAAGAGCGTCCTAAAAAGGATGAGAGGGTCCTGAGAAGGATAAGAACGTTCTGAAAGGGATAAGAGCGTCCTTAGAAGGATAAGAGGGCCCTGAGAAGGATAAGAGGGTCCTGAGAAGGATAAGAGCGTTCTAAAAAGGATAAGAGTGTCCTTTACATTATATTTCATTATATAACAATATATTATATTATAATTAGTTATGGGTCGATTCTCCCTAAAATAAGATTGTTTTGTCTACTTTTGGCCTTATGAAGTCTAGTAAAAATTTCTGGAAATTCGTTTTTTGCGGGTTATTTTTGCTGAAAGCATTTCTGAATAGGGAAAAAATAACCCTGAGCTTTCCTTGCGAGAGAAAAAATTAACCCCATGTGCGATTGACCCTCGAGGGGTTAATTTTTTCCTCTCGCGAGCAAAGCTCGTTTACGATCATCCGAGTTGCTCAAAAAATTCGGGATGACCGGTTTTTTTCCTCCTGAAGTAGTAACGATTCTGTAGTCACAGGATTTCGGACTTGTTTCCTTTAATGATAAAGTTTCAAAATGTAAATGTGTGAGCGGCGAGCACAGGTATATAAAATCTCTTTTACAAACCGATAATTTCACCGTCTTGATTCCCCCTTATTTCGAATTCAGTACGTTATCCCGAGTATATCGAAATAGGCAACGAAAAAAAAACTAAGTGGAACCCCAACAAAGAAAAAAAAAACCATCAAATAAACGATTTGTATTCAAATACGTGTCGAAACCACCTTTTTTTTTACCTTCTTCTTTTTTAAAAATTGCGAAAATAGTTGCCAAAAAGGTAAAGTCATTTCTCCGAAAGTTTTTTTGTATATGATTTCCGGAGGCGTTCAACTTTTTGAGATACGAGTTTTAAGTTTTTTGATTTATTATGGAAAATAAAGCGTCCTTTTATGCTCTAAAGATAACTGTGCTTGAAAGACTTTCACAAAATCGATATTTTAAGCCTTTTACTTAAATTAACCTTTATTTTATGAGAAAATGTTAATTTATATTTTAGAAAAACGCTTTTTTAGTAATCAACCTGTTTTTTTCTTGTCCCTAGGGGAAAATGTAAAAGTCGATTCTCTTAGTAAAGTGCTGCCCTAAAGTATTGTGCGTTTCTTTAGTTTTTTAAAAATATCTAACGAGAAAATTTTTAATTAAAAATTTTTTTTAAATGCTTCTTGTTAATCTCTGTCATTATGGTTAAAATTCCGAATACTTTTTAATTAACTCTTTTATTTAAATATTCATTTTAACATTTTTATTTACATTTTGAGCGTTGCTATGGTGATAAGGAACAACAAAATTTGCAACAAATTGATTAAATGATTTCTGATTACTGATTAGTATCTAAATTATTGATTCTGATTAGCGGCAACGCTTCATTATAGGGTTCTTGACCTTTGAAATTTTTAAGATACCAAAAAAAACTTAACGATCTCTTTGATATTGATGACCGACCCATTGTTTGAGAAAAAGGAGAAGAAAAAAAAATGACTCCCCTACTCAAATCTGGACCCCTTCTTTTTTTACGTCCAGTAGCTACTCAACCTCCGTCCTTAAAACATCCTAAAAAACTCAAAATTTCCCCATTTTTATTATTCATTATGATACACTTTAAATTCGAAACGTGTCCGTTTCAGCGTGTAAATCATATTTATCGTTCATGTTTCGATTTAAATCGGCCATAATGAGAGAAATTTTTTTTATCATGAAAATTTCAACTTCAGCGCATTCAAAATAAAATTTTTTAACAAAATCTCGAAGTGATGCTCGAAAATATGTAGTCATTATAAAATTTTTGTTTACTATTTTTATTTTAAAGGGTGTTTTACAAGAATTGAAATTGTACGGGAAAGCGAATGCTGCTGATATCAGATGCAAGTCGATACAGGTAAGAATTTCTATTTTCATTTTAAGATACAGGGTGGTCCGTGATCCCCAGATGGTATGACAGGGATCTCCGGTGAATTTTAATTTTCAGGGTGACCAACATAGAAAGGATTTCCTAGCAATCGGGGTAGTTTTTAGTTGTTTATTTAGTGTTTTTTAAAATTTAAAACGTTAGTGTAAGAGGATCAACCCCTGCGGGGAAGTAAAACCGCACGGGGAGAAAAGCTCTTCCAGAACGTGGAACCCTTTTTCCGCTCATCCGACTTGACTAAAACCCGAGGGCGATTATCAAACTGTCCCGATAACCGCCATCCCCGACATTTTAAACTCCGAGTCATTTTATAAAATAAAAAAAGTCCATTTTTTCTCTTTCCCTCTCGTTCATGTCGCGTGCCTGCAATGCATCAGACTTAAAAGGAGAAAAAGGGTCGAGTTCGTAATTATAAAATATAATTTACTGCCTTCCACATCTTTCTAGTTAGAATTTATCGAACAATTAGTACAAGACAGGTAATTTCCTACAAATATTTAAACGTTATAGACTGAGGCAATTTCATCTTTAAGATAAAACTGCATCGTGAATATTTTTTTATTGAAAGCTATTCATTTTCACGGAAAAGTTTTAGTTTTTATATCACAGAAATTTTATGGGGTTGAAGATTATGAATATTAAATCCCCTTCTCCCCAAGGAGCTAAGATTCTAAGATATTTAATCGTCCAATCCTCTGATCGTAGGACCTTCTTGCTCGCCCAGCCTTCCCACTCATCCAATCTCCCTGCTCGTATAATCTTCCTACTCGTCCGCAGGAGCTCGTCCAACCGCCTTACTTTTCTAGCTCCCTGCTAGTTCAATTTTCCTTCGCGTTCGATCTTCCTGCCCGCCCGATACATCTACTCGCTGAGCCTTTCCTCTCTTCCAATCCACCTGCACGTATAATCTCCCTGCTCTTCCAGTCTTCCTACTCGTCCGCGGGAGCTCATCCAACCGCCTTACTTTTCTATATCCCTGCTGCTCCAATTTTCCTTCACGTTCGATCTTCCTGCCCGCCACGTTCTCCCTGCTCGTCCAGCATTCCCACTCTTCCAATCTCCTGCACGTATAATCTTCCTACTCGTCCGCGGGAGCTCGTCCAACCGCCTTACTTTTCTAGCTCCCTGCTAGTTCAATTTTCCTTCACGTTCGATCTTCCTGCCCGCCCGGTCTCCCTACTCGTCCAGCCTTCCCAGTCTTCCAATCTTCCTGCTCGTATAATCTTCCTACTCGTCCAGTCTTCCTGCTCGTCCGCGGGAGCTCATCCAACCTTTCCTGCCCGCCACGTTCTCCCTGCTCGTCCAGCCTTCCCACTCTTCCAATCTCCTGCACGTGTAATCTTCCTACTCGTCCGCGGGAGCTCGTTCAACCGCCTCCCTGCTAGTCCAATTTTTCTTCACGTTCGATCTTCCTGCCCGCCATGTTCTCCCTGCTCGTCCAGCATTCCCACTCTTCCAATCTCCCTGCACGTATAATCTTCCTACTCGTCCGCGGGAGCTCGTCCAACCGCCTTACTTTTCTATCTCCCTGCTAGTTCAATTTTCCTTCACGTTCGATCTTCCTGCCCGCCCGGTCTCCCTACTCGTCCAGCCTTCCCAGTCTTCCAATCTTCCTGCTCGTATAATCTTCCTACTCGTCCAGTCTTCCTGCTCGTCCGCGGGAGCTCATCCAACTTTTCCTGCCCGCCACGTTCTCCCTGCTCGTCCAGCCTTCCCACTCTTCCAATCTCCTGCACGTGTAATCTTCCTACTCGTCCGCGGGAGCTCGTCCAACCGCCTCCCTGCTAGTCCAATTTTCCTTCACGTTCAATCTTCCTGCTCGCCACATTCTCCCTGCTCGTCCAGCCTTCCCTCTCTTCCAATCTCCCTGCACTTATAATCTTCCTACTCGTCCGCGGGAGCTCGTCCAACCGCCTTACTTTTCTATCTCCCTGCTCGTCCAATTTTCCTTCACGTTCGATCTACCTGCCCGCCCGGTCTCCCTACTCGTCCAGCCTTCCCAGTCTTCCAATCTTGCTACTCGGAAGATAAACGGCGGGTGCCCGATCTCCCTGCTCGTCCGATGCGCTCGCTCAGCCTTCTTGATCCTCCGATCTCCCTCATCTTCAGCTTCGATAAATTGGGCGTAAGAAGGTCCTGTCACTGTTGGCTAAGGTGTGTGTCTCCTGCTTTTCGTATTCAAGGTCACGGATCTAGGATTGTCTATTAGAGATAACACGGTTTTGGCCTAACTCCTGATACAACCTCTGCATATTAACGAAAGGAATTCGATAATATCATTTTCCGGGGACTTATTTTGGTGGAAAAATTCTCCTTCACCGCCCACACGTTTCTCTTCCTCTTGTTCGATGATTTGTCAAGCAGTAAATTTTGATTTGGATCGATTATTACATCGTTTGGGGACGTTGAGGGTTGGAGGATGAAAAACGGATGTTCCATCACAATGAATCCCCCGGTTCGGGACGTCACGTCCAAGTCACAATGTCCAACCCTATGATTTGTTTTGATGAGCTCGAAAACTCGATTTTTTTTTTCCACCCGTTGACGTAAACAGTTATAAATGGTAAATCAAAATTGTTTAAAGAAAATAAGTACGTTACATAAACTTATTTTTCGTTAAAAACTAAGGATGACGCATGTAATAATGTTAGAACTTGTTTTTGATGTTTTATGTATTCAAAAAGTACTTGAAAATGTGCACCTAACTTTATCGGATATCTTAAATAATCTAAACGCCAGGAATATCTCGTTTATTCTGCGGCCTAATTGGAAGAATATTTAGTGTAAATTTCCTTTTTTCCCCTTGATGAATTATTCAGTCGCACCCTTTTCAAGGTTTAGCCGTGGGATTTAAGGAATTATCCGCCGTTCGAAAACCACATGTTTAGTGTCAAGAAAATTTTGGTGAGAAATTAAATTAGTCGTGTAACCTGGGGATGGTGTAATATATTTAATCCATCCACCAGAATTACTTAAATGAGGGGTAGCTCAAATAAAACAATATTTAGTATTTAATAAGTATATAATCTTTCATTTACTTGGGTTATAATATTATTCAGTATAAATATAAAAATATGTATTTATCAACTAATGAATATATTAAAAGAGAGTTATTTGTTTAATATCCTCTGGTTATAGTTATCTCTGAAATATTGAATTAGGGCAATGTTATCTAAGATTTATTAGGTAAAAGACTTATTAGATTATTTATTACTCTGACCTGGTCAAAAGGGTGTACTCCAAGGATGGCTGTAGATACTTCAAGGCGCAGCGCAGGAAAGGCCTCGAGATTTGCTCTATCTTCCACTTATGCTTTTTGTCCCCCTCTTAATTAAGGGGGGGTTTTTGACATTTCTTTAGGAAGGGTTAACTAAAGGGTTAACCGAGCCTGTCCTGCTTGGATAGTATAACTAACGCCTTTTTATTATGTTACATTCCACCCCCGCTTCGATTAATCACCGTCCTCGGTGACAGGGGAGGCAGCCATAAACCTTATCTGACCCTTCTGACCAACGTGTAACCAATACATTAAAAACTATTAAAACTATCGTATGCCCGTAATTCAGTCTTCAGACCCAACAAAACACCATAAAGGCGTACCCATAAGAGACAGAAATTACTTGTTAAAATACAAATATAAAAATATCAAAAATAATAGTTAAAAAAAAACGCAAGCAATAAAAAAAAAATGAAATAATATGCAATAAACCGATGATCAAGTGAAACAACAGGCAATATGACTACAATCTAATTTCCAATACAAAAAAAAACCAATATGTTAACTAATAGCAGCACACAATGCAATAAAATAAAAAAAGAAAAAAAAATATTGAATATATGAACATTAAAAAAAAACTGTCTAATACCAAAAAAAAAATTTGGGTTCTTACACTATCACTAAATTCAGCCGCAAAGTTAAAATCTTATCATTACTTAATAAAATAATAATAAAAAAAAATTTTGACCTAAGAGTAACACACTCTCTAAGTCTGTAAAAAGAAAACCTAATTCTAAACATACAATAAAAACATAAAAAAAAAATTTAAAACCATACAACTTAACAACTAAAAAATAAAATTGAAATCTTATATTATTATATCTTATTACCAAAATTACATCTAGTCATACTTAACATACATGATACACACATAAAATATTAGTGTTAAAACAATAATTTCATTAACCTAGATGTCAATAAGGATTCACCTGATATTAAGTTAAAACTACAATAATTAAAACAATAAAAGAACATAAATATGGAACTAACTAAATTAGTGAATTATTTCGTTTCTCAAATGACTTAAAGCTAACCAAAAAAAACTATTTTGTATAAGAACAAGGAGAAAAAAAAAATGTCCTAACTTTAACAGATTAAAATAAAAACATTTAACTTAAACCTATTTATTATCGCAATACAAAAATTTCCTAACTTTAACAGATTAAAAAAAAAAAAAATTTAACTTAAACCTATTATTATCGCAATACAAGGGCATGACAATTTTACAATTTTTCTTTATTTTTATTTTTTTATTTTATTTTTTTTTTGTATATTTTTTTTTTTTTTTTTTTTATGGTTTACAGAGTTGTAGGTAGGTATTATTATTACCAATTTATATTTAAAATAAGAAATTTTGGCGTTCTGGATGGGATCCTTCATCATTTAGACACTAGGCGATCCTGGTCCGATCGACCGTTGGATCCCTGGTTAACTGTAGGTAGAACAAAATCTACATCTTTTCGACTTCTTATTGTGTTGTTAATACATTTGTTTTTTTTTTTCTAAAAGCAGACAAGAATTATTAAGTTGAACAATGATTAATATTATAATTTTTTTTATGATATTTTTTTTTGTATTTTTTTTTGATTTTTTTTTTTTTTTTTTTACTGTTTTTTTTTTGTATTTATTTTATTTTAACTTTTTGATTTTTTTTTTGTATTTATTCTTTTTTTTTTTTTTTTTTTTTTTTACATACCCTTGGGCCATCCTGTTGCCACGCCTTGAAATATTTCCGCTCATCCTTTACTTGGGTCGCTATTCGAGGTTTTTTTTTTTTTTTTTTTTTTTTTTTTTTTAGTAAAAGTTGTAAAGAATCATTAGTAGGAGAAAATAACTTAGTAATAGAGAGAGATAAGTTAAAAGCGAAATTCAAGATATTGCCTTTAAAACGTCAAAAATAAAACAACGTTATCAAAAATAAAACAAACGAAACTTACCAAACACGAAAACTAGCTATTATTTGGACTTTGATTGTTTGACACTTGAGTTTAAAAGCGACGAACTTTGTTTACCCCCCACCTAGCCTTAAGTGTAAACCCTTATTGACATCCCTATCCTATACGAAAAATAATATAACATAATAGTTAACCATACCATAATTACTCCTAATTCCATTTTAAATAAATGTTATGTAATAAACCTTATTGTCCGTTCTCCCTGCCTACTGAATTCATTATTTTGTTACACTACTATTTGGTGTGTTCCTCGCGTCTTCCTCCATTTGGGTTACTTTCTCCAATTGTTCCAACGGGTACAAAGTTCCCCACTGGGGAGCTGAAGGCTCCTCCTGTGATTCCTCATCCGATAAAATTCGATCTCTAATATTACCCTCACAAATTATCCATTACACCCATCTATACGTTCGTCCAATTTATCCCTCATTAGCTCGCTTACACAATTTACTAAACTATTCTATATCACCTAATTTTATTATTTAACCGCATGTAACCAAGCAACCATTAAAATTTAAAATTAATCGAACATTAATCTCCACAAAAGAAAATTTCCAAAGTACAATAATTACTGTGTCCGTAAACTCACCACGCAACGTTACTTTTCTCTCCGCAACTGCAGACTATTTGCTCGCCCAAATAATGTCTCTCAGGGTTATATCAGTTTCATTACTTATTCACTTACATAATTTCTTTTTATTTTATTCACTTTTTATCATATTTTCATATTTCACTTTATCTCATTTCACTTTTTCAACTTTTCATAATACTTCATTTCATTTTCCATAAGAGGTACCTCATTTCATTTTTCACTATACTTCATTTCATTTTCCATAATAACTTTCATTTTTCATAATACTTTATTCCATTTCTCATAATACTTTATTTCATTTTCCATAATACCTCATAATAACACTTTTCATTTCTCATAATACTTTATTCCATTTCTCATAATACTTTTCAATTTCCATAATATTTCATAATAACACTTTTTATTTCTCATAATACTTTATTTCTTCCTTTTCTAATATAGGATGGCCATCCTATCACATAATATCCCATATACAATATATTCTATTTTCATTACCTATTGATATAACTTTCTTCCCGATAAAGATCACAACCAAGACGATTTTGACCCCCGAGCAACCCTTAGCCTTTTTTCAGAGAAATTACAAAAAATTTTAGGCCTGTCAAAACATCCACGACCCATGGTTATCGTGAATTGTACAACTTCATCCGTCGCACATTTACTATTTCGTCAGACCATTTTCCTCTTTTTAATATACGGATTTGGTATGTAACAGGACCCGTCTTACGCAGGACCACATAAGGCCCAATATATTTATCATCTAATTTCGTAGCTTTATCTGTAACCTGCGACATCGAACGGAGTAAAATTAAATCGCCATCTTTGTACTCAACATTTCTATGTTTGTTATCATAGTGTGTTTTCTGACGGTCCTGTGCTTTTCTTAATAATTGAGGAATTTGGGTACGAATTTCTTGTAATTTGGATATACTCGTCAGCACATCCGCACTTACATTTGACGGCAATAAAGCCAGATCTATCGGCATCCGTGGTTCGTACCCATGCATTAAGTAAAATGGGCTATAATTTGTACTTGAATGTACACTCACATTATAGCTTAACAGAACGTATTCTAAATATGGCACCCAATCCGTGTGATTCGTGGTATAATGAGCCAACATGTTTAACAATGTACTATTAAACCTCTCCGTCAAACCTTGGCTCTGGGGTGCATAGGCAGTGCTGTGTCGTTGTTTAATACCCAATGATTGTACAAATTCCTTTAAAGTTTTGTCTATAAAATGACTTCCCCGATCGCTACTTAAAATCTGAGGACAGCCAAAACGGGAGATAATCTCCTTCAAAAAACCCATGGTTGCCCTGGAGTCAGCCCGCCTTGTGGCCTTCGCAACTGCAAATCGCGTTGTGGTACAAGTCCCCACAATTATAAACGCATGTGAGTTCACAGTTTTATTTAACGGCCCTAAAAAATCAATTATTATGTGCGACCACGGCACAGATTGCGGAATAATTGGTTGCAAATTACCTGCGGGTGACACTCTGGGTGTCTTTATTCTTTGACAAGAATCACAAGTTTTTACATGATTAGCTACATCCGCAGCCATAGTTGGCCAATAATATTTGCTTTTTATTTTCGCCAACGTTTTCTCTACCCCCAAATGACCACCCGCCGGCAAAGCATCATGATATGCCGTGATCACATCAGCTACTAAATTTGAAGGGATAACTACTAATCCTACTGACTCTTTGTCATAATAATGCTTGTAATATACCATATCATCCTCTTCCCCTACAAAGTACTTCCTACTTTTTCTCCGCGTCCTCGCTGTGGCAGAATCTGGATCAGTTAATGCATTATATATTTCAAGTATAAATGGGTCCCGTTTCTGACCCAATTCTATATTTAATTGTTGAATTATTGTAATCGTCGGAACTCCCAGTTTCGCACTCAGCGAATCAATGTCTTTTTCCCCTCTATTTACTTCAAGTGAATCTATTTCCATACCTTTATCATAAGAATTATCTGTTTCCATATCCATAGGGTTTCGCGACAAGTTATCAACTACCTTTATTATTGAATTTTTTCCCGGTTTGTGAACGATTTGAAAATCATAATCTACAAGTTGCAAAGATAGTCTATATAATCTAGAGGAAGTATTTTTGAAGTTTGAAAAATATTTTAAACTGACATGATCATTATAAATGATTACTCTTTTCCCCAAAACATATGGTCTCCAAAAATTTAGGCAATATACTATACTCAAAAGCTCAATTTCAGATACCGTATATCGAGTTTCTACTTCCTTTAATTTCCTACTTAAATAAAAAACTGGATGTAAATTTCCCTTTTCATCTTTTTGCGATAATGTCCCCCCAATTCCTATTCTTGACGCATCCGTGGCTATAAACACCTCTTTATTGTCATCATAGTGTGCTAAAATTGGGGAAACCATTAATTTTCCTTTTAAAGTATTAAACGCGTGATCCAAAGTTGAGTCCCATTCGAACGATTCGTACCCCTTTTTAGTTAAATTTGTCAAAGGAGCCGCTATAACCGCGTATTGTGGGATAAATTTTCTGTAATAAGAGCACATCCCTAAAAATGACCTGACAGCTTTCTGGTTCTTAGGGGGTTGAAGTTTTGCTATTGCTTCCGTTCTATTTGGCAAAGGTACGATACCTGCTCGTGATATTTTATGACCCAAAAGATCTATTTCCTCATAAAAAAATTTACATTTATTTGTACTCAATTTCAAATTTATGCTTCTGGCTTTTTCAAGGGTTAATTTTAAACTTTCGAACTGTTTATCAAAATCTGAACCAAAAACTACTATATCGTCCAAATAGCACAGAACATGCCTATACATAATGTCATTAAACAAACGGTTCATAGCCTTTGGAAACTTGCTGGACTATTTTTCAGACCCTGTGGAAGTGCCGTGAATTCGTATAATCCACTAGACGTTACAAAAGCAGTGACAGCACTCGTGCTTGGGTCTATGGGTTGCTGAAAAAACGCATTATTGGCATCTACTTTGGAAAAATAAACTGACCCTTGCAAAGAATCGAAAATGGTATCTATTCTCGGGAGTGGGTATTTATCTGTTCGAATTTTTCATTTAATTTTTTATAATTTATAACCATTCTGTATCCGTCTCCGTCCGGTTTTTTGACCAAAAATGCCGGAGCGCTATATGGAGACGTCGAAGGCTTAATAATACCTGCTGTTAATAATTCTCCCACTTTTGCATCCATAAATTCTCTTTCTGGCTTCGAAAGTTTATATGGAGCAAACGCAACGGGTTCCAAGTCATTCAACGTTATTTTATAAGGAATTAAATCGGTTTTTCCTAAATCAACTGCTTTGGTCGTGAATAAATCCCTATATTGCCATATAAGGTCATATGCACGTTTGTAAAGATTCGGTTCTAACGATTGGTTTATATCTATTTGGACTCCCCGATTGTCGTATAATATCTGTTTTTGAGAGCTTAAATAATGAGGATCTTTGAACCCTGGCGTGCCGTTCCGTTGTTTTACTTCCGGGGACACATCTTTGCCATAGTTTATGTCCAAAAGGTCACAACCCTTGGCGTCTCCCGGAACCGGTGGTGGGTCTTTACGGTTAAAATATTGAATTGATCGAACTACGGCCTTTGAACTTTCAACGCCCAATAGTTTCGCAGGTTCCACAATAACCCCAATTAAAGCCCCCTGCAACAATCGTATGGGGACCGGCCCTACATTATATACCGTCAGGCTGTTAATTTTGTCTTTGTGTTCTGAATCTAAAATATGTATATTACCGTTTGAGAAGTTGTTGAAAGGTCGTAAAATATCCGAGATTTTGTGGGGTCTACTAAGTGCTATTTCTAAAACATCCACTTCAGCCACTTGACGCGGAGACAAACAAACATCATATTTTAAACGAACTCTTCTTTCCCTACAAATTCCACTAAATGTCACAACCCAATTATCAAGCTTCGTAAAAATAATTTCCTTTTCCCCAAAATCTATTCGAACACCATACTTATCAAAGAAATCCGTTCCTAAAATTACTGGATGATTAAGTTGCTTGATTACATACAAAGAATGACTGACCGAATTTAGTCCTATCTGAATTGTAACAATTATCTTTCCTAAAATTTCCAATATAGACTTATTTGCAGACCTGGCCAGTTCTACCGTATTCTGTTGTACTTTACTTAAATCTACTAAATCTGAATTTATTGCCGAAATATTACTACCCGTATCGAACAAACACGAGACATTACTTTATTTATTAAAAGGTTTATTGACAATGGAGGCTGGATTCTTAGTGACGCCACGCAAATTTTTAATTCTGCATGACGTCCCGAGTTTAGTTTTTTGATTTGCAAAATCTCGTGTAATGCCCTTCCTTTCCGCACCCCATACACCTAGGTACTTTAAGTAAAGGGCACCCACTAGCAAAATGACCTGTTTCCATGCAATAATTACAAAGTAATCCACTATTATCATTAAACGTCACTCGGCGTTCATTACTTCGCAAATTTGAGTCGTCAGATGCACGATTTTGTCGTTTAGCCGAGGGAAATTGCTCATACGGCCTCCGGTAAAATTCTCCTTGATTCCTCGATTGGCCCCTATACGGGTACCTTCCGCGTGAATTGTCCATTCCCCTTCGATGGTCATAGGAATACCCAGGAAACGACCCTCGCGCTGTTCCATACCTACTCCCTGATGGGCTCCGCGAATAATCGCCACCCCTTGGTCGATAATGCACGTCTAGATCGCGATTTCTATAATTCTGCCCCCGGAACGGGCTACGAGATGGTCCCCTTCTAGTATAATCAACCTCTCGTTCCCTACTACGCCCCCTCTGTTGTTGTTGGGGCATCGCGGAAAATGGAGGATCCGTTTTTAACGCGTCCACTGAATTCGTGCCAAGTTTTAATTTCTGCAGCTTTCTCTCCAGGATTTGATCTAACCTTTCGTCAACACCTATATCTTCACTGTCCCTGACTTTACATATATCATACATTTCGTCTAAAGTTTTCAACCGCCCAGCTAATTTCTCGATGTCCGTCCTGCACTCCGCCTCCAAGAAAGGCAGAAATTCCCTTTTCAACCCATGGAGTATATGAGATATTATCTCAGCCTCCCCCATCTCTGGATTAAGCTCATGGCACCATTTGTGAATCCTTCTCTTGAAGGTCAAAGGACTTTCACTTTCACCCTGCCGTGCTGACTGCAATCTCGCCCTAAGGACGTACTCATTATTACGTTCAAAACTGTCCAAAAAATGTTCCCTTATCTGATCGTACGTCGAATTGTCCCAGTTCCGAGTGCCCCATTCGTCCTTTGCCTCTCCTAACAAATGAAACGGAAGATATGTTTTTTTGTCGTCATTATCCCATCCGTTCACTTTCCCCAAGTCATCAAAAGCTTTAAAAAATTCTTGAGCTGAATAGTCTTTATGGCCACTAAATGGTTGCACCGTATATTTTGGAATTTTTTTCCGCGGTTGTTGCTCAACGGGAACATTATCAGTACCATGTTGTTGCTCAACGGGAACATTATCAGTATCCATCGTACCAGACAACTTTTTCGTACTTAAGGAATCACCCGATCTTCGTGAGGTTTCGGATATTGCTCCTCTTTCTTCCTCACTTGAATCGCTTCCAAATCCGATGTTTCTCTTATCCCTATTTCGATTTTGAATTTCTATTTTTCTATGCCTAATGTATGCACACAATCTATTCCTACACTCCTTTACTGACGAGACCCTTGTCCTTCGGACGTTTAATTGATCGCAAACGCTAAATAATTCCTCTACTGTTAAAGAGTATACCCAATCTGTTTTTCCTGAATTAATCAACTTGTCATACGTGTCTACCATATAAATATAGAATACCAAATTCAACGAATACTAGCCAGATCCACTAAAATCCTATCCTTATCAACAAAAATATTAACTACCCAAAAGATTGTACATCCATTATAATTATAATATTATAACATACCTAACGTAATTTTCCCCCCCAAAAAAAAACTTACTCAATAAGAAATATAAACTTTTCAATCTACGCTAAAAAAAATTGTTTCCAACATAAAGGAATGAACTATCCTCTTATAAATAGAACCTCCACTAATTCTAAACAAATAACCATTAAGTATGAGTCACTGGGAACCGATGTTTTTCCCACGACACCAAGCACCCAATATCAAAGTAAGAAAGCAAAATGAAGACTATAAAATTTAATATTAAAAGTAAAGCATAAGTATAAAGCTAATAAAAGTAGTACATGCACGACAAACTATAACCAGATTTATTTGTCTCGCAAAACAAAAAAAAATTAAAATAACTCCTTAAGGAAGTTAACACCTGCGTACGTACCAAAATGCTTTTTACGCACCCACAGCGTTAACCAATTGAATTTTCTATGATTCTTTTTCGAATGAATATGAACAAATTTGTGAATATATGATTTTACTCTGCAAAATTAAGAAAATCCAAAGCGGATCGTCTTCGAGACAAAAGTTCGAAGAAACGGCGCCTCCACCACTTGTAACCTGGGGATGGTGTAATATATTTAATCCATCCACCAGAATTACTTAAATGAGGGGTAGCTCAAATAAAACAATATTTAGTATTTAATAAGTATATAATCTTTCATTTACTTGGGTTATAATATTATTCAGTATAAATATAAAATATGTATTTATCAACTAATGAATATATTAAAGAGAGTTATTTGTTTAATATCTCCTCTGGTTATAGTTATCTCTGAAATATTGAATTAGGGGCAATGTTATCTAAGATTTATTAGGTAAAAGACTTATTAGATTATTTATTACTCTGACCTGGTCAAAAGGGTGTACTCCAAGGATGGCTGTAGATACTTCAAGGCGCAGCGCAGGAAAGGCCTCGAGATCTTTGCTCTATCTTCCACTTATGCTTTTTGTCCCCCTCTTAATTAAGGGGGGGTTTTTGACATTTCTTTAGGAAGGGTTAACTAAAGGGTTAACCGAGCCTGTCCTGCTTGGATAGTATAACTAACGCCTTTTTTATTATGTTACATTCGATTAAAATATTGTTTAAAGTTCTCTAGTTATTGAGAGAGTTGACTAAAAGCTTTTATAAGTAGTTGGTTTAAGTCTTGGCTTTTAGAGTTAAGTCTTAATCAAACATTTGTCCATTTTCCGTTGAAAAAAAATAGCAATATTCACAAGCTGTAAATGCGAATTTTCCTTCAGGTTAAAATAAAACTCCGTTTATTCCATCGTAAATTCAAGTTTTGTCGCCCATAACTTCCCTTTCTACCTACTTTTTCGTTCAATTTGTTTTAAACATGCGGTTCGCACCCCCCAACCATCACCGCCATAATAAAAAGGTCGATTGATTACGTTTGAAATCCAAGATGGCTTTGTTCGCGCTCCAATTCGCGTATTCTAAACAGCATTTGCTCAAATAGTAAACATTCGTGTCAATTTATAAAAGCGATACCCGGGTTTGAAACGCAATTCAATAATTACACGTTTGGGGCTCGTTCTCGTTTAGTATAGAATATTCTATAACTTCACGGAACAATGGGACATTGTGTTTTCCTTTAATTTTTATATACTTATTCAAAAATAACAAAATATGTGGACGGAATTTCCTTGCTTCTGATATTCCATATTCAAATCAATCCCCGAGTGTAGAGGACTAGATAAACATTATTCTAGCCATAATCCAATTGAAATATGGACGTTTCATGTGTCGAATTTTCGAAAATCATAAGGATAAAAGACGCACAAAGTTAAAAATCGATGGAGTTGAGTTGAGACAGGTTTAGACCGACGTAAAATGTGTTTTCCGGAAAGAAAACTGTTGAGGCAGGTTTCACGGAGGCTGTTTCGTGATCACGAAAATATAGGCCAGTTTTTTTTTCTATGTTTTTCTCAGTTCCATAACGTTCCTTCAATCCAAGGAGATAAGATTCTAATTTGATTCTTCACGCAAGGCTACTTCTGACAAGCTCCTTCTAGTCCTCCCTCACTCTTCCTGCTCGTCCAATCTCCCTGCTCGTCCAGTCTTCCTTCTCGACCTATCTCTCTGCTCTTCCAATCTTTCTGACAGCATCTTCAGACTTTCAGTCCAATCCTATCTCGTCCTATGCTCGTCCAGTCTTCCTTCTCGACCAATCTCTCAGCTCTTCCAATCTTTCTGACGGTAACCCCTGACTTTCGGTCCAATTACCTAGCTCGTCCAATCTCCCTGCTCGTCCAATCTCCCTGCTCGTCCAATCTCCCTGCTCGTCCAATCTCCCTGCTCGTCCGGTCTTCCTTCTCGTCAAATTTCTCTGCTCTTCCAATCTTTCTGACAGTATCTCCTGACTTTCGGTCCAATCCAATCTCCCTGCTCGTCCAGTCTTCCTTCTCGACCAATCTCTCTGCTGTTCCAATCTATCTGACGGTAACTCCTGACTTTTGTTCCTATTTCCTTGCTCGTCCAGTCTTCGTTCTCGTCCCATCTCAATCTCTCTGCTCTTCCATTCTTTCTGACCGTATATTCTGACTTTCGGTCCAATCCATTCTCGCTGCTCGTCCAGTCTTCCTTATTGTCCAATTGCCTTGCTCGTCCAATCTTTCTGACGGTAACTCCTGACTTTCGGTCCAATCCTATCTCCCTGCTCGTCCAGTCTTCCTTCTCGACCAATCTCTCTGCTCTTCCAATCTTTCTGACGGTACTCCTGACTTTCGTTCCTATTTCCTTGCTAATCCAATCTCCTTGCTCGTCCAATCTCCCTGCTCGTCCAGTCTTCCTTCTCGTCCAATTGCCTTGCTCGTCCAATCTTTCTCGTCAATCTGCTGACTTACTATCCAATTTCCTTGCTCTTCCAATCTCCCTGCTCGTCCAGTCATCCTTTTCGTCCAATCTCTCTGCTCTTCCAATATTTCTGACGATATCTCCTGACTTAACGACCACTTTTTTTGCTCATCCAATCTCCCTGCTCGTCCAGTCTTCCTGCTCAACCAATCTCTCTGCTCAATCTTTCTGACAATATCTCCTGCTTTTATGTTACCGAGACTTACATAAAGTGCTAGAGATTTTTTCATCTTCAGTTTCGGCCATAATGAAGACTTTAAATTTAGAAGTCAAAATTCACACTAATTCATATTATATTTTCCGCGATAACTGAAGCATTTATTGTGCTTTATAGACTTAGGGTTCCGGTGGAATAAAACTTGCGCACCTGCAGTAATCCAACCCTTCATACGCTTTCACAGTTTTTGAGAATTTCCATTGTACTAAAGGCATGTACATTACCATACTTAAGTTCTTTTGAAAATAATTTAGTATAATTATGACGTTACTTATCGTTTTCCCCTTTTAATCCAGCAAATATCTTCATTAAGAATACGCTAATTAAACAAGATTCACGTTGTCAGAGAAATTCAAGAACCCCCCCGCTTTTCTCCTCGACTCCTTTTATTCAACATCGCTTCTCAGAGGATTGATTAGTTTCCAGAAAACGGCTTACCTAAAGGTAAAAGCCGAACAGATTTAATTGTCGGAGTTCGAAATGGGGGGACCCCCCTTTACTCTCGACAAAAACCGGAATGTCCCGGGAACCCGACTCGTTTTTGCGCTCGAGCAAGTTCTACCGACAATTTATAAAAAAAATTTAATCTATAAATTCGAATTCTCTGTCTAAAAGTAAATCAAATTTTAACCTATATTCCTAATTGACAAAATAATAGATTTGTTTTATTCCGACCTTAATACTTCCAATTAAAATACCAAATCACCACTAAATTATTGACATTGATCGCTTTTCGAGGACCTTTGAACTTCTATATTTAATTTCATTCGAATACTTCATCCATTTTAATTAAATTCAAACAAATTTGGTGCCAAAAACATTAAATTTTGAACACCAAATTTTTTTAGATAATTTTTTGTAGTCTATATGAAATTAATCGAATTTAACTTCCTTAAAGTGGGGTTTTTGGGGAAGGGTCTCCAGACCCCGTAGGGTCAAATCGACCCATCTCAGCTTTGTCTGTGGTGCCGGCAGGCCGTACCATTTTTTTCCGGAACACTTTACGGCTACAGTTTTCAACCGATTTTCACCAAATTTTCTTCAGTCAGTGAACTAACGAGGGCGATTTTTGAATTTCGAAAAAATGGCGGAGATATGGCTTTTGATATTTTAAAAAATTCGCTGCGCCCGAACCGTTGGTCCGATTTTCACCAAATTTTCACCAAAGACTCCTTATATTTTTTACGAATTTTCGGTGTAAAAAAATTGGCACTTTTTAATTATTATTTATTTTAGTAGGGAGAAATGTCATACTTCCACCCATTACGAGAGGCACATCCCTAGGCCAAAGAGCTCATTATTTCTACCTTGACACTGAAAAATTTTTGAAAATTAAAAAAGAACTTATAAAATTTTCAAAAAAAAAACTTAGAAAATTTCTTGAAAAAACTTGAAAAATTTCTCAAAAAAAAAACTTCCCCTCCGTTATATTTCCCCTCCCTTATACTTCTCCCTCCTTTATACTATCCCTCCCTTATACATCCTACCTTCCCTCCCTATACATCCTACCTTCCCTCCCTTATACATCCCCCTTCGCTCTACTTTCGTTCCCATATACTTCCCCCTCCTTGTACGTCCAAAATTTTTCAGAAAAAAAAAGCGAAAATTTAAAAAAGAAAACCCGCAAAATTTTCCAAAAAATAAACTCGGAAATTTTTTGAAAAAAAAAACTCGTAAAATTGTTCAATAAAAAAACTGAAAATTTTTCCAAAAAACAAAAAAAAATCGGAAAATTTCTCAAAAAAAAACTTTGAAAATTTCTTTAAAAACTTTTAAAAAATTTCGAAAAAAAAGTTAAAAGAGAACTTAGAAAATTTTTCAAAAAAACTTCCCCTCCGTTATACTTCCCCTCCCTTATACTTCCCCCTCCTTTATACTTTCCTTCCCTTACACATCCCCTCCGTTATACTTTCGTTCCCTTATACTTCCCCCTCCGTTATACTTCCCCTCCCATATACTTCCCCGCCGTGTACGTCCCCTCCGTTATACTTCCCTCCTATATTGTTACTTCTCTTTACGGAAGTTTTCGTCGGAAGCTCTTCAAACCAGTACTTTTAGTCTTTATTTTAATAAAATACTTAATTTTCATGCAGTTAGGCACGTTTTATTGGAAAGTGATTTGTAAAAGAGCCTTGTGTTATTGACATTTTCAACTTTTTTTTAGGCGATTATTTATTACTCGTTTTATAAATTTTTTCATCACGTGTTAGGAAGGTAAAAACAAGGTAGCAAAAGAAAGGAACGTTGGGCGTCTAAATGGAGGAGAAGAAGAAGCAGAGGTTTGCGGGTATCGGAAGATTGGAAGCAATTCCCTTTTGAAAGACATTCAATTAACGTTGGACCTACTCTCCTTATCTGCATCCCCTCCTTTCATAATAATAAATTTGCGTGATCCAATTCATTAAGGAAGAGACGACTCCCTCCGACCCCTTTAGTACAACGCCAATTAACATTTTCACCGGAAGTAAAAGCATAAAAATATTTAATTAGCATTTTTAATCTCCCTTTTTTAGAGACTAATGGAAAGCGATATTATTGCTCAAATTCCACTCACGATGGGGGAAATTCCTTGGAAAATCTCAGCTCCCTAGTTTTTCCCAACGGTTTCCTTGTCGTTAACTGAAAATTTTTCCCTTCCTTTTAATTCTTACTTTTGGTCTTATTTCCCTTTTGTCTGCCCACATTCTTCGACTTCTATAACGAGCCTGAAAACGTGAAATATCAAAAGTTTTCAAGTACCTACAAAAGCAGGAATTTTTTCGTGGGGAGAAATCATTTTTTACTAATGAAATACCTACTCTTTTTTTATTCCTACATTTCTAAAATTAATAAAAATTCTCATGTTTTGACTGAAAAAAAGACAAAATTCCTACATCAAAAGTTTCGAATCACCGAAGAAAATGGACCTTTGTAAAAGTAAAAACTAATACCTAATTTATCAAAAAAAAATTTTATTTCATTTTCTCTCTGAAGGAAACAAATTTAATATTCGTGGGCTGCTACGCATAAAATGCCTTTTTTTTTTTTTTTTTTTTTTTTTTGTTAAAAATTTACCGAGAAATCTATTATATTTTATTCAAAATATTTTCCGTGTTTTTCAATACACTTTTTTCATCCAAAAAAAATATTTTCATCGCAGTTTTTAAGTTTGAAAAACTCTCTGCCTAAAAAGTTATAAAAGCAAGTCCTTCCCCGAAATAAGGGTAAAAATAAACCAATTTTTCATTCACCTTAAGCCCTCATTAGCCTAGAAAAAAAAAATAATTTCAACCCCATAAAATACTAACATATTTTTAATAATCGAGCAGATCTTAAAGCCTCATCAAAAAAAAGCTTTTTAATTAAAACTAAGGAGACCATCTTTGTTGTCTCCCTTTTGCAGAAAATGTTAAGAAAAAGGGGGTCAGAGAAAAAGAAAATTCTAATTACTTTTCATTAACACTTTGAATTTTTAAAATTCATAAATAGAAGAAAAAAATTAAGTTTAATTAAGTGTAATTTTGTAGTTGGGGTTAGCATGATAAGTAACAGCAAATTCCACTCTCGGGGAGGCTATCAGTCTACACATGTTTTACTGTCATACGAAGCAGGGCAATTTAAACAATCCCTCTTGAGAAGTATAAATTTTGAAAATTTATTTTCTTTTATGTTTTATTATGATGCTTTTTGGTTTGAAGAGCTTCCAACGAAAACTTCCTTAAAGAGAAGTAGCAATATAGGAGGGGGAAGTATAACGGAGGACGGAGGGAAGTATAACGGAGGGGGAAGTATATGGGAGGGGAAGTATAGAGGGGAAGTATAACGAAGGGGGAAGCATAAGGGAACGAAGTATAACGAAGGGAGGGGAAGTATAAGGGAGGGGGAAGTTTTTTCCGAAAAATTTTCCAAGTTTTCTTTTTTTGAAAAATTTTCCGATTTTTTTTTTCGAAAATTTTTTAAGTTCTTTTTTGTCAAAAAAATTGTCTAATTTTTTTCTTAATTTTCCGAGATTTTTTTTGAAAAATTTTCCGGATTTTCTTTTTTAAAATTAGGCTTTTTTTTTATTTTGCGGGTTTCTTTTTTAAATTGCGCTTTTTTTTGTTAAAAAAATTGTAGGTTCTTTTTTTGAAAATTTTTTAAGTGTCAAGGTAGAAATAATGGGCTGTTTGGCCTACGGATGTGCCTCTCGTAATGGGTGGAAGTACGAAATTTCTCCCTACTAAAAAAATAATAATTAAAAAGTGGCAATTTTTTTACACCAAAAATTCGTAAAAAATATAAGGAGTAATTGGTGAAAATCGGACCAACGGTTCGGCCGCAGCGAATTTTTTAAAAAAACAGACATTTTTTCGAAATTCAAAAACCGCCCTCGCTAGTTTCTTGTTCACCGACTAAAAAGAAAATCTGGTGAAAATCGGTCGAAAATTGTGGCCGTAAAGTGTTCCGGAAAAAATGCTACGGACGGCCGGCACCACAGACAAAGTTGAGATGGGTCGATTTGACCCTCGGGGTCTGGAAGACCCTTCCCCAAAAACCCGACGTATCACAATAACTTCTTTAAGGAAGTTAATATTTGACGATGTTCGAATTATTATTCAGAGCGTAAGTCATGTTTATTACCGTCCTATTTTAGGCCGAAAAAAAATGTTCCCTCCTTCCAAGACGCTAAATGGATAAATCAATTTTAAAATGATTGACATGCGTTTCCGCCCAAATTAAAGTCAATGACTGGATAATTGATTTTAATCGTAAATTTTTTTTCCGCTCCGCCAACTCGGCTTTATCTCAACCTTTGAAGAGATCACTTCTATTTAATTTTTTTAGTCATTGTTTTATAAAAAAGCGTTTTTTTATCCACAAGGGGCTTATAAAGATGTTACTAGATAGGAAAAACTATGCCCTAGGTGGAAATCTCTCGGAAGTGAAAATGGCTTGCATTATTCCGATGAAAACATAAAAAAACGTAATAAATTATTGAGACAAAAAAAAATTGCTCAAACAGAAGTCGGAAAAAGTTTGATTTATGGCAGAAATTTCGATTAAATAAAATTGGTTTTCATTCAGATTTATACAATAGGATAAAAACCAATTTTTATTTAACGTATTCCAACAAGAATTTTTTTTTGTACCGAAGTTTTAAGAGACGGCATACGAGGGTTAGTGATCTACCTCCTCCACTAGTAGTTTGCTCATAAATTGGCAGAACTGGGTGTTCATGAACTGGTCCAAAGTCGTGCTTTGAACTCGAACGCAAAGGCCAGTAAAGAAAATAATATAGGTAATTATATGTTGGTATAAAGGTTTAATTATAATTAAAAAATTTTTTATAAACGGTGAGTTTTGAGGGTCATTTAAAGTTTCACTCGAATTTTTTAATCTACGCTCCACATTAACATTTTAATCCTTTATTTTAAGCCCCGATAAAAATGTAAGGGTTAATTCAACCGTTATTATTACGGAAATTATTTCGCTCCCTGAAATTAGAGGGTGACGTTTTGTGCCAAGGATGAAGGGAGGCGAAAAAAAAACCACCCCGTCAAGTTTGTTTATTAAAAAACACAAGGTTACTTGTTGCTTTTTATACTTTTTCTAAAATCTATATTAGCTTTGTTCCAACCGTTTCTGGAAGAACTTCTGGAGCATGCGCAAAGGATTTGGACGTCGAATTTGACGTCTCAAATCGTTTTTGCGTCAAATCGAAGTCGTCTGATGTCAATTTGACGTGCAAATCCTTCTGCGCATGCTCCAGGAGTTCCAACCAGTTTCAAACTACGGTTGGAACAAAGCTAGCGTCCTAAAAGGGATAAGAGCGTCTGAGAGATAAAGCGTCCTGAGATAGATAAGAGCGTCCTGAGATGGGTAGGAACGTTCTGAAAGGGATAAGAGCGTCCTGGGATGGATAAGAGGTCCTGAGATGGATAAGAGCGCCTTAAAAGGGATAAGAGTGTCCTGAGATGGATTAGAGCGTCCTGAGATGGGTAAGAAAGTTCTGAAAGGGATAAGAACGTCCTAGAACTGATAAGAGCGTCCTTGAAAGGGATAAGAGCGTCCTGAAAGATAAGAGCGTCCTGAGAGAGATAAAGCGTCCTGAAAGGGAAGAGCGTCCTAAAAGGGATAAGAGCGTCCTAAGAGAAGAGCCTGAGAGGATAAGAGGCCTGAAAGGATAAGAGGTCCTGAGATGAATAAGAGCGCCTTAAAAGGGATAAGAGTGTCCTGAGATGGATTAGAGCGTCCTGAGATGGGTAAGAAAGTTCTGAAAGGGATAAGAACGTCCTAGAACTGATAAGAGCGTCCTGAAAGGGATAAGAGCTCCTGAGATAAGAGCGTCCTGAGAGATAAAGCGTCCTGAAAGGAAGAGCGTCCTAAAAGGGATAAGAGCGTCCTGAGATGGAAGAGCCCTGTGATGGATAAGAGCCTGAGAAGGATAAGAGGTCCTGAGATGGATAAGAGCGCCTTAAAGGGATAAGAGTGTCCTGAGATGGATTAGAGCGTCCTGAGATGGGTAAGAAAGTTCTGAAAGGGATAAGAACGTCCTAGAACTGATAAGAGCGTCCTGAAAGGGATAAGAGCGTCCTGAAAGATAAGAGCGTCCTGAGAGAGATAAAAGCGTCCTGAAAAGGAGAAGAGCGTCCTAAAAGGGATAAGAGCGTCCTGAGATGGATAAGAGGGCCTGAGATGGATAAGAGGCCCTGAGATGGATAAGAGGGCCTGAGAAGGATAAGAGCGTCCTGAGATGGATAAGAGCGCCCTGTAAGGGGTAAGAGCGTCCTGAGAGAGATAAAAGCGTCCTGAAAGGAGAAGAGCGCCTTAAAGGGATAAGTCTGGATGGATTAGAGCGTCCTGAGATGGGTAAGAACGTTCTGAAAGGGATAAGAGCGTCCTTAGAGGATAAGAGCGTCCTGTAAAGGGATAAGAGCGTCCTGAATAGATAAAAAAGTCCTAAAAGGGATAAGAGCGCCTGAAAAGGATAAGAGCGTCCTTTATTTCATTATATTACATTATTTTATATTACAATTCCATTTTATTACAATCAGGTACTTTAAGGAAAAACTATGGGGTGGTTCTTTTTTGATACTGAAAAATATCGTTAAAAAAAGAATATTTTTTTCGCATGGATAATTTAATAAGTGGAAATATAGCGGACGATAAATCATAAAGAGAAAAGAAGATAATGGACTTCTGACGGTACGTGTCAAATAAAATTAATTACACAATCCTGCAACAAACATTTTATCTGTCACCTTCACCCACCCTCTCTTTTCTTTCGTGTTCTCTTTTCATAAATTTAATCGTTGAAAATTGGACTATGATCGATGCTCCTTGTTATAGATTCAATTTTTTATTGTGAAGGACTTTTTATTTTTAAAAATGGGAAGAAAAAAATGTTAACTTTTTGGGGGGCTAAGGAAGTTTTAAACAAGAGAAACACTTGGGCTCAAACCAGTGGTTTATACTCTTCAGCTGTTGCCATAACTCAAAACTGACAGGCGTAGCAGGAACTGACCCTGTAGACGAGTTTTACGGCCCTTTTTCGACCTCTACATACTTTTAAGACCTAATCGTCCTTAAATACTTCTAAGTTTATTTCTTTTCATGTTCTAATATATTTTTTGATCGTTCGACAGCAAATATTTGAAAGGGATCATCTTTTACCTGTTCCGGACGAACCCAACGACATTTTAGTAAGGAAAAATACAAAATGGCACGTTTGGGAATAAAAGGGTGCAACTTTGCTCTTTTAAAGCATGTTTTCCATCTTTTCGAGGTGTCTATTTTGAGGATTTGGCTTTTAAAATCTAACTTTTAGGGGACAACTAAAATTTTAACTGAATAACCTACTAATATAGCTTTGTTCCAACCGCAGTTTGAAGCTGAAACTCCTGTCGCAGAAGGATTTCACGTCGTTCAAATCGTTTGTCCGTCAAAACTGAAGTCATCTGAAGTCAAATACTTCTGCGCATGATCCAGAAGTTTCAAACTGCGGTTGGAACAAAGCTAATGCTTCCATTAAGCTAACAATGGCTCAAACCCAGTGGCCAATTAGTCATTAAAAAACTGAAGGTTTAGTTTTAACTGAAGGTTTTAAACTCCGGATTACTTTCATGAAAACTTCCACGAAATTGTCGAAAAAAAATTAATAACCCTGGTAAATTATTCATTTATCTTTTCATCCCCTTTTAACCGATCCTTGTAATAACAGATTACAAGTTTTGAGGCGACGAAGTGGGTTTAAGAACGTAGATATAAACGTTGTCATATCAATTTCCCGTATCTCAGTTTAAAACTTTGTCCATACTTACAACCGCGCTCGTAGATATCAAACTTACACCGGGGCTTAAAACGTTTTCCTTATCACCTTCTGATATTTTAGAATAAAAAAATTTTTTAATCCCAACACAAAAATGACTGGGGTCCGGAAGCACATCTGGGAGCGTTAAAAAGTGGTTTTATGAAAAAAAGTTAAATGTTAACCCCCTTAATTTAAAAATAAGAATTTGATGGTGCAGTTTAAAATGCGTTTGGATATACAGGGTGCCCCCAACAGAACCTAACTTTGTTATTCAAATGAGAACCTCTATTTTTTATTTCAGATTCGTAATCGCCAAAAAGCGGCACTATAGCGTCTTTTTAGGCCGAGAAGCTACGCTATAGCTTCTTTTATGCCGAGAAGCTACGTTATAGCGTCTTTTATGCCGAGAAGCTACGTTATAGCGTCTTTTTATGAGAAGTACTTTAGAGCGCCTTTTTTGCCGAGAAGCTAAATTATAGCGTCTTTTTAAGCAGAGAACTACGTTATAGCATCTTTTTATGCCGATAAGCTACGCTATAGCGTCTTTTTAGGCCGAAAACGTTATAGCGTTTTTTATGCTGAGAAGCTACGTTATAGCGTCTTTTTAGCCGATAAACTACCTTATAGCCCTTTTTATGCCAAGAAGCTACGTTATAGCGTCTTTTTATGCGAAACTACCTTATAGCCCTTTTTATGCCAAGAAGCTACGTTATAGCGTCTTTTTATGCCGAGAAGCTACTTTAACGCCTTTTTAGGAGAAGCTACGTTACAGCGTCTTTTATGCCGAGAAGCTACTTATAGCGTCTTTTTATGCCAAAAGCGGAGCTATAGCATCTTTTTATGCCATGAAGCGACTCTATACGTCTTTTATACCGAGAAGCTACGTTATAGCGTCTTTTTATGCCGAAAAGTTATAGCGTCTTTTTATGCCGAGAAGCTACTTTTTAGCGCCTTCTTTTAGGAGAAGCTACGTTACAGCGTCTTTTATGCCGAGAAGCTACGTTATAGCGTCTTTTTATGCCAAAAAGCGGAGCTATAGCGTCTTTTTAATGCCATGAAGCGACTCTATAACGTCTTTTAATACCGAGAAGCTACGTTATAGCGTCTTTTTATGCCAAAAGCGGAGCTATAGCGTCTGTTTAATGCCATGAAGAGAATCTATACGTCTTTTAATACCGAGAAGTTACGTTATAGCGTCTTTTTATGCCGAAAAGCGGAGCTATAGCGTCTTTTTAATGCCATGAAGCGACTCTACAACGTCTTTTAATACCGAGAAGCTACGTTATAGAGTCTTTTAATACCGAGAAGCTACGTTATAGAGTCTTTTAAGCGGAGAAGCTACGTTATAGCGTCTCAAGTTGATTTGACAACTTTAAAAAATGTCAAATTTTAGAGTTTTTCGCGCTAAAATCAGTTAAAAAATTGACCTAAGAGACTTTTTTTTAAATTACACATCTTTTTGTCCAAAGATTCCACGACGCTGTAGCTCTTTCAAAAATTATGATCCGAAAGAAAAATTTCTTTAAAAACCGCTAATTTTCATTTCTGAAGTAAGAAATTTGGGTTCTAACTAGAAAATAGGCCGTTAGCGACGACATCTCGAGATGCAGAATGTGAAGATGCTTGAATTTGTGATAGTTGGAAAATTCAGACAAAAATAAGTGGAATTTTAAAAAATGAGTCTTTGGTCGATTTCAGCGGATTTTAGCGCAAAAAACGCTAAAATTTAACATTTTTTAAAAGTTATCAAAAAATTGATATGAATAATCAAATATGGATAATGAATAATCAACGATATGAATAATCAAATCAACTTGAAATTTTGCGTAGATTACGAATCTGAATTAAAAAATAGGGGTTCTCATTTAAAATAACGAAGTTAAGTTCTGTTGGGGACACCCTGTATATCCAAACCCATTTTAAACTAACCATCATATTCTTTGTTTAAAATAAAGGGGGTTTACATTTAACTTTTTTTCATAAAACCACTTTTAAACGCTCTCCCAGATGTGTTTCCGGACACCCCGTATAATAAAAATTGTTCGAATTTTACTAACTTCTCAGCCACACTTCTCCCTAACTGTATTTTATTTTTTAAAAATAATCGCTTTGTAAATTCTAAAAATGGTCAAAATTCAAAGAAAACGATTTTTTTTATTTGTCTCTCTCAAAAAAAATTAATCGTTTTTTCTCCCCTGTGTATAATTGAAAATCATTTTTCACGCCCAAGAAAATCTTTCAGTGGTAATTCAGAAGTGGACAATGGAGGCGCCTTTGTTAAAGCGACACTTCCATGTCCTACCCCTTCCAATCCCAACATCCTTTTTCTTAAATCCTATTCAGCTCACACCCATTTCTAATTTTTACAAGATAATAGCCCTTTGAAAATTAATCTTTTGTACAGATTTCCACCTTTTCCGCCTCTTTTTATAAGAAAAAAAATTTCCGTCTTCAAACGCCTTTAATCTCTGTTTTCCAAGACAATTATTCAAAGGAGAACAACAGAAGTAAGATAATTAAGCTCTTTCTAATTTTTTTACGCTTCACGGTAACGCAAAAAAGATATTTTTAGTATTAATTTATTAAAACCTCGAGTTAATTTTTCCTCTTGAATCTCATCTAATTCATAATTTAATTTTCTAATTTTAGAACGAGTTAGAAGCCAGTGGAGAAGACCCTTGGGAAGTGACTACTCCGCCGATTTTTCCCCCACCTCCGCCTCAAGGTATTTTGTCCCTTCTCTTCATCAATCAACTTAACCCTATCGTCCTAACCCTTCGCATCTTCCTCTCTAATCCCTTCTGGCCGAATTTTTCCGTCCCAAAAAATGCCCTTCTAAAAATTTTACGGAGAATGTTAGATGAGTTAAGAAAAAAAATTAATATCATATAATTAACCAATAATGGAAGAAATGACTGATAAGGGGTATCTCACGACGCGTTTCGGCTAAAAGCCTCGTCAGGTGAACTATTCAATCTATCACAATCATTTCTATCTTTTCACTGTGCCATATCTCGGAGAGATTTAGTAGACACAGCGGGAAGCCGGAAACAAACTGTTGCTAAAGCTCACCGCTAGGTGAGCATCATTTCTATCTTTTCACTGTGCCCATATCTGAGAGATTTAGTAGACACAGCGGGAAGCCGGAAACAAACTGTTTCGCTAAAGCTCACCGCTAGGTGAGCATCATTTCTTAAGATAGAAATGATTGTGATAGAGGGAATAGCTCACCTGACGAGGCTTTTTAAGCCGAAACGCGTCGTGAGCTACTCCCTCCATCTCAATCATTTCTATCTTTTCACTGTGCCCATATCTCCGAGATTTAGTAGACAGCGGGAAGCCGGAAACAAATTGTTTCGCTAAAGCTCACCGCTAGGTGAGCATCATTTCTTAAGATAGAATGATTGTGATAAGTAGAGGAAATAGCTCACCTGACGAGGCTTTTAAAGCCGAAACGCGTCGTGAGCTACTCCCTCTATCACAATCATTTCTATCTTTTCACTGTGCCCATATCTCCGAGAGATTTAGTAGACACAGCGGGAAGCCGGAAAAAAACTGTTTCGCTAAAGCTCACCGCTAGGTGAGCATCATTTCTAAAGATAGAAATGATAGAGGGAATAGCTCACCTGACGAGGCTTTTTAAGCCGAAACGCGTCGTGAGATACCCGTTATCCAGTAATTTCTTCCTCCATTATTGGTTAATTATATGATAGTAAAATCAACCCCCTACATACGCAATAAAAATTAGAATGTAAAATTAATCAAATTTTTGACTTTAGAGCCTGGTCTATCTGGGAATATCCGAGAGGAGAAAAGGGTGAAAGAGGAGCTCGAGTAAGGATTTTAAAGTTGGGATTTTACAAATTTTAAAATGTTTATTTAGGGTCCCCCTGGAGAGACGATTAGAGGGCCGCCAGGACCACCAGGTCCTCCTGGACCGCCAGGCCCACCGTTTCTGGACAAACGTACATCCTGAATACAGCGGTTCTGGAGATGACGTATGTATTTTAATAGCTTTGTTCCAACCGTGGTTTGAAACTCCTGGAGCATGCGCAGAAGGATTTGCACGTCAGGTTGGACGGACAAACGATTTAACCGACATCAGAATTGACGTGTTAGTCTGCACATTCTCCAGAGTTTCAAACCAGTTTCAAACTGCGGTTGAACAAAGCTAATATAATTATTTACTGTTTCTTTTATTGATAATTAGATGAAAGGATTTGGTGAGACCTATATCGGCCCTAGGGTCCTCCAGGCCCTCCCGGAATTTGTATGTGCAATATGACAATGTTGCTGAAAGATTTTGTGATGCCGAAATTAATCGCGGGCCCTCCCGGTCCTCATGGAATCGACGGAAAAGCAGGACCGCCAGGACCGACCGGTCTCGGCGGACCACCTGGCGAAAGAGGAGCGCCTGGAATGAGAGGCGAAAAAGGAGAAAGAGGAGACCAGGGCCCTCGCGGCTCTGAAGGCATCCAGGGCAGAAAGGTATAATTTGTCTTTTTGTTATATTAAATTATAAATGAAATTTAGGTGAACCTGGAATTGACGGTTCGCCCGGCATGCCTGGTGCTCCTGGACCTCCCGGCCCACCTGGAACTTCAGAATTTTCTAATTTTGACGTAAGTACCTAAATAAATTTCACTATTGAATATTAAAATGGAAAAAAAAAAATTTAATGCAGCCTAGTTGGAGACCAAGAGCAATGTTTAAGGTATTCCTGAACTAATTTGCTTGTTT
>JACGAQ010002893.1:0-35480 GCA_014119065.1 Orius insidiosus | reverse complement strand
TTTACGTCTGGGAGAATTTTTTATCAATAATCCTGGAACTATTCTCAATTGAACAGCTGACCTAAATTGTGTCACCAACTAAGTTATTCCTAATTTTGCTCTAAATAAGTTTAAAAACATAGTTTTTTAAAAATAATCATTTTTTAAAGTATGAGAATTTATATTTAAACTATTTTCGCCTAAAATTTAAAGAATTTTGTAAAGGTGATATCAAAATGGCAGAAAACGAGCGCCCATGTTCAAAATTGTTCTTTTTGTTGACTTATTGAGCTTAATAAAAAGAAATCATTTAATAATTATGCTTTATTTATCCCCACCATTAAACCATTGATCAAAAAATTTATTAAAATGGTTCTTAATTAATAAAAATTAACTTTTAAACATTTTTTCTCAAATATTGACGTAGTCAATTATTCTGTTGGGTACTCAAGAAAACTGGTCACTCGTCGGTTATAGGTTTCATCCAGGTTATGTATCAGCAGTTGTACTTTTCGGTGGCTTAATTTTTTTTTCTTCCATATAAACAGTCTTCTTTATTTTATGAAATGACCTTTATTTAGTTTTTCATCAAGTTTTTATTCTGTGACTATTGGTAGAGACAAAATGGCTGGAAATTTCTGGCAAAGTTCTCACTAGTAAGGATTCAATTGTTGTTTATATAAAATATTTGATTTCCTATTTTAGCCAGCAATGGGTTTTGGACAAGCAGGATCTCATCAGAGAAAGGCAATTCGATTTGGGTGTTTTGACTGAAGAGGAGTACCAAAAAATATTTATATTTTTTTCTAATTGTATGTCTTTGGTTTTATTTTTGTTTATTAATAATTCTTATTTTAGTTATACAAACGCTGGGGGAGCCTTTAAAGCTAAGACAGCAAGTGATAGCTACTGCGACTGTTTATTTTAAAAGATTTTATGCTAGAAATTCATTAAGATGTATCGATCCTCTTCTTTTAGCTCCAACTTGCTTATTTTTAGCTTCAAAAGTAGAAGAATTTGGAGTTATTTCCAACAACAGATTGATATCAACTTGTCAAACCGTTGGTAGGTTGAATTTTGCATAAAGAGTTTATAGATTATAATGTTTTCTTATTTTCAGTTAAGAATAAGTTCAGTTATGCTTATGCACAAGAGTTTCCTTATAGGAGCAATCATATTTTGGAATGCGAGTTTTATTTGTTGGAAAATTTAGACTGTTGTTTGATTGTGTCAACCGTATCGTCCGTTGCTGCAGATGCTTGCTGATATTGGTCATGAAGAGCAGCTTCTTGCTTTGGCGTGGAGGGTAGTCAATGATTCATTAAGGACGGACGTTTGTCTCCTTTATCCGCCGTATCAAATAGCAATCGGATGTTTGCAAATCGCCTGCGTCATCCTTCAACGTGATTTAAAAGCCTGGTTTGCAGAGTTGAATGTCGATATCGAAAAAATACAAGAGATCGTCCATTATATCATCAATTTGTTCGAACTTTGGAAAAGCTACGATGAGAAAAAAGACGTTCAAGCTCTTCTCGCCAAAATGCCCAAGCCGAAAAGTCAATCGGCCAGATAGCCAGGCGAGGACATGCCTCCAGGCATGCAGTAACTTTAATTCACCGACCACAATTTCTTATAGACATTGTCTATTATTATTAATTATTAATATAAGGATTGCATTATTAAATATGCGACTGTTTAAAATGTAGTTCCTAAAATAAATATTACCCGTTTTTCTGTAATTTAGTATAAATTCTTCAAATTTTATTTTAAAAGGATAAGTTTATGAATAAATATAGTTTGTGTGAAGTAAATGGTTTATGTAAAAACTTATTATTAATATCTAGTTAATAAAATGAGCTTTTTAAATTTTTTTTTTGTGATTGTGATGAAAATTTTTCCATAATTAATCTTGTAGTTATAATAATTGTAAAAAATATAATTTTCTTTAAACGGTGTGTTGAAAAAACAAAAGTGTTGATAACTTGGAAAAATGTGATGTTTTGTCCATAAATGTTTTACATATCATAGTTTGTATTTTCTCTTTTCTTCATCCTTTCAATTCAATATCTCTCGAGGAATTTAAAAAAGCGCTGGCATCCAGCGGAAAAGAAGCTCAAAAGAGCTGAAAATTGCGCCGCGAAGTATGAAGTCGAAGTTTAACAAAGAACTGCGGAGCAACAGACGATAAGACAATACTTCCTTTTTGAGAAAGTTGAAATGCTATTCTTAATATCCTAAGTACACTTATTAAGTACTGGTTTGAAGAGCTTCCAATGAAAACTTCCTTAAAGAAGAACAATATAGGAGGGGGAATATAAGGGGGAAAGATAAGGAGGGGGAAGTATAACGGAGGGGGAAGTTTTTTTTTTTCGAAAATTTTCCAAGTTTTTTTTTTTTTTTTTCCAAAATTTTCCAAGTTTTTTTTTTTTTTTTTTTTTTTTTTTTTAAATTTTTTTTTTTTAAATTTGTTCTTTTTTTTCGAAAATTTTTAAGTGTCAAGGTAGAAATAATGGGCTCTTTGGCATACGGATGTGCCTCTCGTAATGGGTAGAAGTATGAAATTCTCCCTACTAAAAAAAAAATATAATAAAAAAGTGGCAATTTTTTTACACCAAAAATTCTTAAAAAATATAAGGATAATTGAAAATTTGGTGAAAATCAAACGGTTCGGCCGCAGCGAATTTTTAAAATTTCAAACAGCCATATCTCCCCATTTTTTCGAAATTCAAAAATCGCCCTCATTACATTCTTCTCACCGGCTAAAGAAAGAAATGAAAATGAAAACTGTGGCCGTAAAGTGTTCCAGAAAAAAATGCTACGGACGGCCGGCACCACAGACAAAGTTGAGATTGGTAAAGATCAATATTCGAATCGACCCTACGGGGTCTGGAAGCCCTTCCCCAAAAACCCGACGTCAAGGGTACCACAATAACTTCTTTAAGGAAGTTAAAAATGGAAGAAAATATATGCTCAAATTATTCTTTATTTTTTCTTTATAATATAAATGCATAAATTTGGTCCGATAAATTGGTCCAATAAACGATAGATAACAAATTCAATATTGTCAACATATTTTATAAAATATTTTCATCAGTCCGTCGTCAACAAATTGTACAAAAATTAAATTTCATTTCAAAAATTTCAAAATATGTATATTTTTTGAGAAAAATAAGCTCCATTTTTAAGAGGAAAAAAAATAACAGTATAATGTTCATGCTATTTTTTTTATAGTTATTTAAAACTTAATGGACCCTTTATAAGGGGGAAAAGACACATTTGAAAAGCACAATTATTTTAATGTGAATGAATACCTTATACTATACTTAATTTTTATTGTTTTATCAATATTGTCTAAATGTAACGGGGAACACCCACTGGTGTATTGTTGATATGTACAAAGCAAAAGCGGTCTTCTTTTTTATTGTTCCAAAACTCATTTGCTTTGTACCAAATTAAGGAACTCTTCCCTTGTCTTAGGATCATCTCTGAACACACCAAGCATTGTTGAGGTCATGGTCTTGCTGTTGATTTTCTGAACTCCTCTCATGACCATGCACATGTGGCTAAAAAGAAAATAAGCTGATGCTACAGTAAAAGAAAAAAAATACGTACACAGCTTCAACAACGACAGCTACTCCTTCAGGGTTTACTGCCTTGGTCACAGCAACAGCAATCTGTTTGGTTAATCTTTCTTGAACTTGCAGTCTTCGACTGTAGATTTCAACAATCCTGACAAAAAAGAATTATGTTTGCTGCTTGAAAAATGGTAAATTATACCTTGCGAGCTTGCTGAGGCCGAGGATTTTCTTGTTGGGAAGGTAGGCGATGGACACTTTTCCGTAGAAAGGTACCAAGTGGTGCTCACACATGGAGAACATCTCGATATCCTTCACAAGGACCATTTCATCATGGTCCTCATCAAAAACGGCATCATTTAAAATATCTAAAAGTAAAGAAAAAACAATTTAGAACTTTTTCCTTCTTTTAAAATCAACTTTGAGAAAAAGTTTTTCTAAGGGGAGAATCGAAGGGAGCATTGAAGCGCGGAGGGATTTTATACATGGGGTTGTAATGGAATTTCATGAATTTTTCACACGTTTCTTTATCGGGATCCTTTTCTTTTATTTATTAACCTTGTTATCACAAAAATAAATTAAAAATATTTAGAACCTACATCAACAAAAAAATTCATGGCCAATGGGGGAGAAAAAGTAGGATATCTGAGCGTCGGATGTCACATTTGAATGGGATGAAGTACTGTCATCCGCACGGCACATCTCATCTCTTGAATACAAAAGGGGACTTAAAACAATAATCTCTGAATGACGTTAAAAAAATATTTACGACGTCCGAATTGGAAATTTGATTTGAAACTTTTGTTGACATTTGAGCAAAATGAGAAAGGTTGTTAGCATATCGGGAACTGAAGGGTAAACTTAATAAACGCCCGGGTAATTATGTGCCTTCACTTCTAATATTGTTAAACAACATCCAGAATCCGTCAATAATAAATTATAAAAGGATCAAACAATTTGAAATAGAAATGTTCTTGAAACTTTTTTTTTATTCGAACATCCAATAAGTCGGAAGCGAAGGAGGGCAGGAAGTGATCAGATACCAATTTGCTCCGAGAACACTTTATTCTAAGCCCATCCAATGCCAATACTCTTTCAAGCTTATCGTATATAACGCGGAAGAATTTATTCTACATTAAATTTTGTCATACGAACATTTTTCCCCTCACTTTTAAGTCTTTTCTCAGACGTGTCCTGCACTGAATTTAGCCAATCAATGAAACCCTCGATTTTGACCTTTAAGTTTTTTTAGGGTGAAAGAAAGCTAAAAAAGAATAAGACGTGGTTTGAATTTAGGAAGTGGGAACTATCTCGGATTTGGCCTGAAGGGATGAAGGACTTGAATGGATATCTTCTGTATCTTAAAGCCTCTCATCCTAAAGTAGACGCCGCCCACTCTTCAAACTAATGGACATCAACTCCCCTTTCAACAAATGTTTCAAGCCAATAAAAATTTATTTTTGTTAACTATACATCGACTAAATTAATTATTAGTAGCTTTATGAAGAGTCAAAGGGCATTGCGTAACTTAATCAATCTTAACTTTTGCCATGAGAAAAGGGGTTGATAATGGTCCTCCCCATTTCCCTACCACCGCACATACATTTTCCGCCCTACATCAACTTAGAAAGTCACTCAACGAGTCAACAAAAATTTAATGGATTTAAAATAATTTTAAGGGTTAATTTTTTTTAAAGTTCTATAAAAGATAGATTAAAATTGATTTGACAGAGCGGCACTCTAAAAAAAATATAAAAACGCCAATTTTTGAGTAAAAAAAGGTGTGGCAAAATACGCCATCTTAGGGGTTCTTCATTTCATTCTCATAGAAAAAAAAAATGAAGTTTATGCCAAAATGAACTTTTCTAATGTTTAAAAAATTGAATTCTTCCGTGAATTTTACCAAATTGACGTTTGTTCATTATCCCTTATGGCTTCAATGAAGACTTAAAAATGTAATAAATTAATTAAAACGGTTTTCCGCTCTTACCTTCGATTCTCTGATCGTAGCCCTTCGTGAAAAAGAGCATCGCTTTGGCAGCCCTTTCCGGGGTCTTGAGGAGTCCGTCTCTTTCGGGATTTTCACCGAGGGACGAAAGGAGCATCCTATACGAACGAGACATGTCCGGAATCAATGCCTCCCTTGTCGGCGGTTTGTGGTCGAGCTCGAGATCATGGTGGAAAGTACACTTCTCGTGTCCTAAAAAATAATTAAAAGTTTAAAAAATATACTAAGACTTCAACACACATAAGTTAACCGTTATAGTATAACCGAAAATTTCTTACGTACTAAAAATTTTTAACAGTGACCCAATTTGGAAGGTTTTAATTTGTATTTAAATAACTTGGAAATACCCAAGTTGGCCTTTCTAGATCAGATTAGTAGTTAGGAGCACTCTGCTAAATGTATTTACCTTCAATCGATTAAGTTTTAAGGATACTTTTTGCAGAGGCTTTTCAATCTTTCTTCGACAATACATTGAAAATAAGAAAAGTAGGGGAGAAAAAAAGGGTGAATCAAATCTCGAACAACCCCCTAAGGGCCGATGGGAATCGTCTACATAGGGCCGCAGAACTGAGTGCTCTCTAATTTCCTGTGATTATACTGAAAGAGCATTTTCAACCCTTTATATTATCTCCTTCTTTCTGTCTCGACCTCTCTTTTCCGGCGAAATACTGGAATTCTCTTGAGAGAAAGGAAGCCCAGAACGGAAACTAATTAACTCCTTCGCGGCGGCTTTTACAATACACACTTCTCGCCCTAATCATTTTTAAATTTTAACATTTCAGACTTTAAATCTAATTGTCTTCTCAGTAAATAGCTCTTTTCAAATAATGAACTTCCATTCCCTGAGACTTTTTTTCTGATGGAATAGTTCGAAATGTTACATAATAATGAGTTGTCTGGTAAGTTTAGAAGGTCACCCACTATAACTTATTAAGTGACAAATCTCTTTTCTATGCATAAAAATCCGAGAAGACAAAATCTTTTTGATGTCAAATGAAAATTTTATTGAAAATAAAAACGTTAACAAAAAATATTTTAAACAATGTCAATTTTATGGTGAATTATTTCTACTCCGGTGAATCAATTGTCTTAAAAAATCAGCCAGATTGAGTTTGAGAAGTTAAAAGGGGGATAAAATGCACTTGAAGAAGTTAAAAATTCACTTTAGATAAAAGAAGTTTTTTAGATTTCAAATTAATTTTTTAAACGTTTTGTTGGGAATTCTTTCATGTTCAAAAGAGTTCGATTATTCGACAAAAAAAAGTTATTTCCATTAGTGCCTAACTTGTTAAAACTGGAGAGCCAATATCCTGAAAACTTTGAAATCTAAGAGATTCGAAATAAAACGTTTGGGAATAGAGGATAAATTAACAAAGGAAAAGCGGTATATGGAGGTGTTTTGAGCGGGGCGGGTCAATACCTGGAGCATAAATTGAAATAATCCCAACTGTGTTAACGTTTTTTTAATGTGTAACATGTCGAAGAGAGAGTTAAATGTGTGTAATTGGCTAGTGTTGGTTCAAGGATTACTTCTCCATTAATTATACTTGTTGTCGACAATTTTTACGAGCTCGTTCGGAATTCGTTTTAATTTTTGAGTCCAAGTGAACAATAAAACGTGAAAATGAAGAAATTGATCCTGATTAAATTTTGTTAGTTAAGATGACTTGTTTTAAATAAACCCGTTTGATCCGTTCTTACGTAAGATCGTTTTTTGATTCTGTTACAAGGTGACTTAGATGATAATCTTTTTGTCGCTATTGTGACCGATTTAATAAATTGGTCCTGGGTTAAAATTAAAGCGCGATTAAAGACTCAAGGGAGGGAGGGCGCTGTATTTTCTATAGGAAATCCTCGGATTATGTTCCTAATGAATCGCTCTTCTTTATCTACCTGTTGGCCAAATTTTATCTATGTCGATATTCAAATATTGATCAACCAAAATAAGCTTTTATCAAAGAGATCGAAAAAATCAAAATTAACTGTTATGAATATCATTGAATTTATCAATTATTAAGATTTGTTATGAGGGAAAGAAATGAAAAAACGAAGAAGAATGAAAAGAAGAGAGTGAAAAATAAGGAAATAGTCCACCTGATGAGGCGTATTACGCCGAAACCGGTCGTGGAATATCCGTTTTTTTCATTTCTCTCTCCTCATAACAAATCTTAATAATTGTTATGAATATGTTATTCCTGAATTTAAAAAAATTTACAATAATTGTTTATCCTTAATATAAAAAAATTAAATTTTGAATATGAAAAATGAATTAATTTGTTAATAGTTTCATTAAAGCATTTTTAAATTTAAATTTGATTATAAAATTTTAAAAAAGTTAAAATTGTCGTTTGTGCTGGATCAATTAAGCAAAAAAATTTTTGAGTTGAATTTCAGAAGAAAAAATGTCATTGATTAACCAATAGAATTTTCAGAAATATTTCCCCCAAAAAATTTTTTTAAATTAAATTTTTGTGTACCTGGGGTGGTGGAGGTTCTGGGGGTTTTCGGGGTGCCGACAACATCGTTGTCTCCTTCAGTGATTTCTTCCTGCCACGAGACTGTCCTAAGCCTCGGCGGGCGAATGTCGACCTCTTTCGTCTGCGTTCCGTTCATGACTGGCCCGTTGTAACAGGTCTCCCCCCTTTTATAGAATACTCTGCGTTCCCTGACGTCACGGGACTTCGACCCACCCCCGGCCGCATAAAAGGGAACCCTTTTCGAATTTTTAAACTTTTTTTTGTGACCATGGTACAAAAAAATGATGTTGGATCCAAACAAAAACGTCCATATCATTAAAATGGATAAAAATAGAATAAAACAGTTAAGAGGTCCATTATCCAGTTTTGTTACATAATACGAAGGAGAGTCAAAGTGAGACCGTTCGGGTGGAATCCCCTTTATTCTAAAGTCTAGATTACGCCTTTTGTTCTAGAGGCGAAAAGCCAATTGATATCTCGTCTGAACTTCCAACCACCCCAACTTTACAAGACTTCAGATAGCAAAACATTATTTTAAACATATTTTTGTTCATGTGATTTCAAAAAATAAAACACTTTATTTCTTTTAGTTTTTATAGCGTTATCAAAATGATGGATGACGATGAAGAAGAAGTAACTGAAGAAACTAAAGATATCAAGAAGAAAAAAGAGGATGAAGAAGAGGAGCTTGGTCCTGATGGAAGCGACGATCTTCTTGTCCCAGAAGAAGAAATCTTACCAGATTTGTCTTTAGTTTGGGAAGAAGAACTTCCGTCAATAATAGACGCCGTTGATGAAGAAGAAAAGAGTATTTTATCAGGAGAATCTGCAGAGGATGCATCCGATAGATCAAGTAATGCTCAAATTAGTTTTTACCTCCTGGTTTTCCTCTTATAACGCAGTTTTTAGGTGAAAAAAGGGAGCGAGAATCGATCGAAAGCGACACTCAAGTGACGACGTATCAATTGGGTCCGAATATCCCGTACGTGCCCGAGCTCGTTCAAGAAATTCTCGATTTCGCAGTCCCTTTATATTTCTCAGGGGTTAAATACGATCCGGACACAAGCGTCATGATGTGTCGAAAACTCGCCTCGTACGTTTTAAGAAAGGTTACAGACTAAGGATGGACAGGAGAAAAATTGTCGTCATTGTGCGTTGTCACGAAAAAAATTGGCAATCCGAAAGAGCGATATACAGGTACGTCCATTTAGCTCAAAGGTCAATTTTCTTTTTTTAAAGATTTCTCTGGAACCAACAAGCTGACGGACACGCCAACTTCACATTGAATCTCCAAGACATGATCATCAGTGCGATCGTTCTCGTCCTTTATGTCGATTGAAAGCACGAGGGAAATCAAAGATAAAAGAACTTTTAAATAAAGCTTGAGGAAATGTCTTTAGAATAAAAAAAACCCGAGGCGACAAAATCCCGACTCAAAAGATTCCCGAGAAACTCGTTCTTAAAATCAGTCAGGGAAAAAAACTGGTGGGAATTACCCTTATCACAAATGAGCCTGGAGGGCAGACAACTCTGAACCGATGAATCATTGTTTATTTACTTTCTTGCAATTCATTCTTAATTTCAAGATTTTTTTATTTCAAACTATTTTAGTGAAAATAGTGTTTCCTTTTATTATTATTATTATAATATAATAGTCATTTTTATTTATTGAACGGTATTTACTTGTTGCTTCCCGAAGCAACAAGTTCTACAAATACCATAAATCGACCTCGAATCTGCATAAACGGATTTGATTATATCTCACTAAACTATAAAAAAAAAACGCACGACATCAAACAAAATGATGCAATTAGACATGGAAAAAAATTATTCTCAAAACAATTGGCGCCATTTATTTTTTTTATTATTGTTATTAACTTTGGTTTTAAGTCCCCTCAAGTCGGACTAATTAAGTATTCCACTTATTATGTAACAATGATTTGTTACGTAACGAAGTTTTTTGGACAACTTAGTGGAAGACCCAGTTCTTAAGATGAAGAAAACTTATCTGTAGGATTTAGAATCGAGAAAAAAAAATAATAAAAAAAATTTAAAAAAAATTATTTTTACAAAAGGAGTACACCCTAATGATGCCATTAAAAAGTTAAATTTTTTTTTTATAAAATGCTTTATAATCCCCATGAAGGAAAGCTCATATTATAACAAGAGAGAATTAACTTCCTTAAAGAAGTTATTTTATTTTTTTTTTAATTGGGGTAAAAATCATCAAAACAAAAGGGTTCACTAACCGTCAGAAGTTCGCTAAATCCGTTCAAAGATGATAAAAATAAATTCGTACAAAACGTATTACATAACGGGTTACATAAGTTTTTTTTTTAAGGTGTTGGATATCTTTTAAGTCAGGGACCTTCATTGAACACGTGGAATAAGTCTCGAATTTCGGTTTTGTGTTCTTGAACTCTCCCGTAAACGAAACCGCCCAATCGCGGACGCTAACGGAATGTAATTTCACCCTGACGCGTCCATTAAAAAAAATAACGAACGATATCTCCGTATAGTTTAATATGTAACATGTTAAAACAATTTCATCATTTAAAAATAAATAAAAACCCAACTTTTATGAGAATTTTTTTTTTCTCCCTTCCAAAATTAAAAAAATAGGTCTAGACAGTAAAGCAGTAAATCAACTTCCAAGCCCTGGAATTTCGAAGATGAAATTTATAATTTTTTTAAAAAAGTAGACAATCAAGGTCTAACCACGGGACCGTTTTATTTTAATTAATTATCATATATCTTAGTGAGTGAGCACTTTTACTAATCAAGGATTCACTGTCCTCTCAAAATGCCTAAAGAAAGAAGGTTATTAAGGACGCCTCAGTTCTTAAACTGTCATTCCTATGACGCCTATCAATGGTTAAGTCCATTTTGATCTAAAACTTCGGAATGTTTCTGTCTCTGTTTTGGGACATTCCGTTGATATGGCTCCCTTCCATTAAGTCAAAAAACTAATCGAAATAGAGGACTAAGTTTTAGCCTAATTTCTGCTACCCAAATTCGGTGATTGACATCGGTTAAATTCAAGGGAAACCAGAATCAACTAATTAGTTTAATTATAGTAATAACTGCACAGCGAAACATTTTTTTAAATTATCAAGGTTCGAATGCAAGATAACGTAAAACAAATCATAAAACAAATCTATTTAAAATAACTGATTAATATTAGTTGATTTATAAATTAGACATCTAGCACCTAATAAATAACGTATAGAATAAATTTTCTAATCTTTTGCATAATTAATGAATTATAAATGGATTGAAAGAATGATGGAGTTAGTGATCTGTGTCTTGATTGGGGTGGACAGAAGAGCCGTGGCAAGGATGAAAGTGGTGAATGAGTGATAGGAAGGCCGCTGTACAACAAAACTTGTGACATTGGCATCATAACCTTATTTTAATCCCCTCTTGTAATATCGTTACGTAAAGTGATTGATATTTAATAGTTTTTATGTGGTCAAATAAAAATTAACTTACCATTTTTGACATCGGTGGCTTGCTGCTGGATTTCAGGTTTCATGTTGACGCCGGCGTGAGTTTCGAGTGAGTGTAGACCTCTTGGTAAGTCAAGGCAGCTTTTATTAGCACTTCCCCTACTTCAATGCCCGGGTTTTGGAATACCGACAACCGTCAAAACAATCGATGGATGTCCGAAGAAGCCACCCCCGAATAGATTAAGCTCAAGCTTAAGAAAAAAAGAAGAAACATTATACAAACTCTGGAGTCTTTCAGATGAAAGAAGGGACTCCACTTTAGGAATCCGAGTACTCTGGAGTCATTGCCAAATTTATAGCTTTCGTCATTTCGTCCTTTATTTCTAATCTAGAATGAAGAAGAATGAGAATTCTATAAGTTTAACTTTTAAAATATTCCTATGTACTTTGTAAGATATTTATCAAATATTGCAAAATTGTTGTATGAGAAGAAAAAATATGTCAATTAATGAAAATATATTAAACTTACACTAAGTCAACTTGTAGAAAAACTTATAATCATTTATTAATCCCCCCAGAAAATGGTACCTAAGAAACAAACAACTTTGTACGATTAATTGCAATAGTTAGTCAAAATAATCAACCTGTTAATTAAAATTGATTATTTTACTAGATTATGAAGCCTATCTGCTTAGCCATATAGGTATTTGAAATAATATATTTAAAGAATTCATAAAATATGTTATAACATCATATAAGAAGAACACAACAGTCAAGTGCAAAAGACGTACGACATTGATATAAAATAAACATAAACAAACCCATCAATTTTTTTTAAAGGAAACAATTTTTTTAAACATAGAATCTATTGAGAAAATAAAATAAGCTAGAGAAAATAAAAAGCAAAGAATAGCCAAAAAACACTACGGGAAAAAGATAACAAAACCTTGCAGAGCTTGTTTTGGTAGCCGTTTCCAGGCCATCACATTTAAGGTGATAAATTCTTTTGAAATTTAGACAAATTGGTGCTTAATGCTTTTTGCCTTTTTTTTATTTTTTTTTTTAAGTTCTCAAGATAAGATTCTCAAGTTACATAACAGTGCGTAGAGCGTGCGTAGAGCTAAAACTTTGTTACGTAATTATAAATATTTGGTTCAATTTTTTATTGAGAGGTATTTGTCTATAATATCTAATAAATGAAAAATATTGGAAAACAGGGAAAATATAAATTAATCAAGTTTTTTACACTAGTGTCCAATTTTGAATATTTCAAAACAATAACAATCATCTAAAATGCTTTAAAAAATTAAACTTACAATTTTTTTTTGAAAAGTTTAATTTTAAAAATTTAAAAAATTTGTCAATTTTTTATAATAAGTAAACTAAAAATGATATTTAAAAAAAGAATCGGCATGTTCATTTATGTTGGTAACTTCTAGGATAAAATGAACGAATCTTAAGGTTACATAATAACAAGCCATGAGCCACAAAAACTAAAATTATTTCTAAAGAGAATTTATTGTAATCAACTTGTTCTGTTTTTAGGAGAAGGTCTTTCAGACCTCGTAGAGCAAAATTAATTAATGATCTTACTTTTTTCCTGAAGACTTCACGGCCTCAATCCAAAAAATCTTCCTTTCGTAGTTTCTTTATGTCGAGAGCTTTTTACCCATGTTGGAGGTAACTCTCTGAAGTCTTGTTTAATTCGCTATTACTATTCGATCTTCGCCACCATGAAATACTCCTTATTTTAATTATAATTTATTGAAAAAAACAAAAATCTTCCAAAAAAAGTCGATAGTACGGAGATATTTGGGTTCAAGCAGTACAAGTGGTTTTGCGGTACGAGATCGTTCATTTTTTCCACCTTGAAACTAAAAAGTTTGAGGAATAAAACAAATAATTATAATAATTATTCCTTTTTTGAGAACATTTCCTTTGCGTCGTCCAGCTCCAGATTAGCTCTTTTTAACTATGGTTAATTCTGTAACTGTTACCTTGTGCGTTTTTTTTTTTTCCTCTGTTTGAAAATGAAAAGCGCATATTTTTAAAAATAGTTCAATTTCTTAAGCTTAGACTATTTTCATTGTTTACAATTATTGTAAATGTTGTGGTTAATTAGTTTTGTAAAAGAATCCAAGGATCTATTATTCTTTACAGGGAAGTTGTTGAGGATCAATAATTTGTCCTTACTAACAAGCTTTTACTAGGAAGCCGTATTTCCTTCCAGATGAACGGGAAAAAATTTGTTTTCGTGCTGAAGAAAAATAAAGCTTCGGTGGCATCGAGCTTATATAAGATAGCCTTGCCCTTGCGAAGTCACCCACCGGGCACAAGGCCGATGGAATTTTGGTGTTGGACACACTCATCGTCTTTTTCGAGGTTTTAATTTTGAAGCTCGTTAAAAACCTGTTTTGTTTCGAACCGAATCTCCCCCTGTATGCGATACGCCTTAACTAGATTTCATTAACGCAAAATCGGAATTTGTCTTAAAAGTAACAATTATAAAGATTTTATAGGCCAAGGACTGGGCCGAGTAACATTCGCGATGACGCATAAAAGTGCATATTGTTTTTTTCCTGTTGAAATTATTATTTTTCACTTCAGTGACTACTTTTTATTTTTATTGCGGCCTTTGAGGTAGATAGAAAAAAAATTTTTTTTTTTTTTTTATTAGCCACAACAAAAAATAACGAAATACAAACAAAAAGCGGGATTCTAAATATCAAATCCAAGTTTTTGATTTTAATTTCATTGGAATGTAAACATCCGAGAGATAGGAATTAGAAATGGTCCCGATTCCTTCAATGCCACTTTTTATGCCTCGAAGCATTAAATTGATCTAAAATAATAATAATAATAATAGGATAGAGGATGTAAACAAGTCGTTAAAGGTTGAAGTGGGAAGGACCGCGCTTGAGTGCATGAAATTTTTTTCAATTAAATATAACCTGAGAGAAATATGATGTTTTTCAAGTTTCGTCACTTTCTTCCACGAAAGGGATTTATGAGAAATGTACTCTTTTCAATGAAAAAGAAGGATTAAATATGAGTCGCCCTTATTAACCGTGCAGGAAAATTGAAAAATAAAATTTGAAGAAAATGGGGTCGAGTAGGTAAATTCTGGCTAACAAAATCGGCTTAAAGATGAGTCAAGCTTTTTTTCCGTGTCAGAATGAAATTTTTAGAAAGAAGTGTTTCAAATCTTCTTATAATGGGTTTTCCCCCCGAAAACCAAAAGATTTTTAAAATTTATTACTTGGTGTTTGAGATCCTCGTTCGCGTTCACAAAAGGTTTCTTCAAAAGGTCCCTCGCCTTAGAAATGTCGCACTCCGTCAGTGTTTTCGTACGAGGGACCAGGTCCTGAACGTCGGAAGGATGAATTCCAATCCATCTCATGCTAGGGACAGCCAGAAAATCCGATAGATGGACGTAATTCTACAAAAAGAAATATAAACCAATTTTAACATCTAAAATAGAATTACGAGCGATCCATATCTGTACACAGTCATTATTTCAATTCCATGAGGATCGGCGTCAACGAGGCAAAAAATAGGAATTTTAAGTTGATCCCACATTAATTTTAGAAACGCTCTTGTGCTTAGATCAGGAAATCCTTTAGCCTATAATATATTTTCAGATTTTTGAAATATTTCTTAGTTAAAAACCGTTAGCAAAATACAAGGTCCATATCGCTCAAGAAAATTTTCGTCTATTATTTTTTGAAAAGAAGAATATTTTTCGACAACCAATATAAATTTTGCTTGGGTGGTTAATGTTACACCGCGCAGGATGTCTTGAGGGAGAGACAAACCTGGAAAAAAAATCGTTTCGAAGGTTGTTAGATTGAAGATCGATTTAGTACTCGGAGAGCCACCTATTGAGAGATAACCGTTCTAACATCCTCGGAGAATACGCAAAGATATAAAATTAGAGACGCTATTTTTTAATTTACCTGCTTGGTTGCTGCATGAGAAGGCTCCTGATTTACATTTAATTCTAAGCGAACCTGCCACAACTCCTTTAGTTGTGGGTAAAATACCAAGGTCCCAAACGGGAACGTCGATCAAAGAGCTAATAAACCTCAACGCATTTTCCAATTTTCCCATCGTTCCTACCAAATCCCGGTTATGGTAATAAAACGCTCTAAAATAAACAAAAATAGACATGAAAATGACACGTCATAACAAGACTAAAATTAGCGTAATCTTGTTGACTTTTGAATAATTTGTTCCTTGGAAAAAGTGATGAGTAAAGACTATTTTTTCACCTTTTCGTCAAAACAGATTTGTGGCTGAATAATTGCAGAATCTTGGCTAATATTTGGACCAAAAATAATAATTTCGCCTTAGATTGAACCTTTTCGTATTTTAGATTTCCCCTTTCTCTTGCTAAACAGAGCCTTTAACAAAAAGTTAATTGTATTCTTTTATTATATTTATATCGAACATATGATCGTAGCTGCAGTTAGAAAGAATGGGCTTGATGACTTTTATGTTTGACGATTTCGGATTTCGCAAAGCGTTCTTTATTTCGAGCATAATGTCAAGAATCCTTCTTTTTATAGTCGTTCTAAACAAAAATAAATAACAATAACATTATTCAAGTTTGCCCGGTTTCCTGTAAAATTTTTAAAAACATTTTTCAGAAAGAAAATTGGACAAAAAAAATCGAAATTCACAAGGTTATGAAACTTTTTTCTATAAAAAAACCAAAAACGGAAATGGGAAGTCGAATCAAAATTAGAGGGATTTTTAAGAGGGAGAGATTTTGGAAATTTTTTGATGATTAGATTTTTTTCTTACTCATCTACAGCCTCCATTGATGCTTGAGTATATGTTTTTGACAGTTCTGCCTGAAGGGCCGTCAAATTCACGTGTATCAGTTTTTTGAGCTCCATTTTATTCTTGCTTCTTTCTCAAAATCTGAAAAGAAATAAAATAAAAAGTCTTTGTCGCTTCAGAAATCCCAAATATGATGACACCCAACAGCAAAGAAAATAACAAAGATGAAAATTCAGCCCCAACAGGTGACCCCGGCTTTTTTGAGCGGGCTAAACCTTCGCGTGTTGGTTGTCAGTACCATATGTCTTTGGCCATTCTAAAACGATTGAGAGTGGTCCCAGGCGTGCAGGACTACACGGAATCGGTTTTGAGCGATTCAAGTGGAACGGCAGGTGCTGTCATCTTTGTTCACCACCACTCGCTTCACACAAAAAACATTCTAGACCAGGGAGTCCCAAAATTCAGCACCATTTTAAATTGATTTACACCATTTTAATTTTGATGTCACATTGAGGACACCATTTTAATGATTTGACACCAAACTTTTGACTAAGAACCTTTCATCTTTATTGCTGACTATGTTGCTGACCAAAATTTACTGCGATTTGGGTAAAAACGCTAATTTTTAGCCTAAGGCTCTTACAATCCCGTAAAAATTGGATTTCTTTGTCAAAAAGACGAGAGACTCCTGAAAAAACTGTAAAAATTGGGTTTCCCTGTCAAAAAGAAAACTTTCGAAAATCCTGTAAAAATAGGGGACCCTGACTCCATTTAAATACCAAAATGTGGGAAAAGCTTGTTTTTTTAAGACAAAAAACTTAACATAAACCTAAAAACGCCTATTATTCCGGGCTTGGCGGACCCCAAATTTGGGAACCCCTGAGAAAGTAACTTTCTGGCAGTTTCCTCGCTATAGTGGGGATATTGGAACAGTTTTTTTTGTTTTTTCGCAGAGAGGCTCCCGGGTATTTTTGTTCATTTTAATTTGATCTTGAAAAGTGGTTAGTCTTGCAATAATGGTAAACCACGTTGTAAGTAAATTTTATAAATAATTTCTAAGATCACAAAGGTTATTTATAAAAGGTTAAATTCATAATTTCGTTAAAACCAATTTATCCTTGAAGAACGAACGGGGGACTAGATATCATGTGACGTCCTACAATCAAAACAAACTAATCGTGCAAAAAAACCATAACATAGTACTAATACAAAAAGGAAAATTAATGATTCACAGTTTCCTCGCTATATGGGATATTGGAACAGTTTTTTTTTTTTTCGCAGAGAGGCCCTCGGGTATTTTTGTTCATAATTTGATCTTGAAAAGTGGTTAGTCTTGCAATAATGGTAAACCACGTTGTAAGTAAATTTTATAAATAATTTTAAGATCACAAATTTATTTATAAAAGGTTAAATTCATAATTTCGTTAAAACCAATTATCCTTGAAGAACGAACGGGGGACTAGATCATGTGTCCTACAATCAAAACAAACTAATCGTGCAAAAAACCATAACATGAGTACTAATACAAAAAGGAAATTAATGATTCAACTATTTCATTCAAGTTTGTTTACAACCCTTCGCGCCACCGATAGGTGACTCATGAACTACGTCACTGGATCCCTTAACCAATCAGAGAGCGCGCTACTCGACCAACTTATCAGTCCGCCTGTTGAGTTTCGAATTCAGTTGCTCGAGTCACTCCCAAGTGTACGGATCATTCGATACTAGCCATTTTATATTCACGACTTATCATTTTTACGATGTTCGACAAATTAAAGAACTGGGTAATTAGTTTTTATTTTTGTTGCTTCATTTTTTTTATGGGTATATATTTTTTTTTCGAAACTTAAATATTGTGTGCTAATTATAAACGTTTTGGTAAAGAAATTGAAAAAAAGATGCAAAGTTTCTGTCGACAAATAAAAGGAAATTCTTAGATTTGTCAATTTCACCCAACCATTGACGAGAAAAACTTTTACAATTTTCTCCATCAACTAGTAAAAAAAAATTAACCAAAATCAATGTAAAAGCACAATTAAATAGGTTCTTTTATTTCTCCTTCTTTTTCTTTATGTTTGGTGGAACTCTGATTTTTTGGTGGTTTTAGTGAACAGTCCAAACAATTCATCAAAAATTTTTTATTACTGGCCAGTAATAAAAAATTTTTGATGAATTGTTTGGACTGTTCACTAAAACCACCAAAAAATTAGTTCTTTTATTTTAAATTTAAATGTAACAGAAAGTCGTTACAACCACCCCTCGTGGCGGCTTCCTTTGAATTTTTCCAACGGTTTTTCCCCCTTTAAAAAATAACCGAAAAAATTTATTTAAGAATTCTCATAAGTTCTTATGTTTTTTTAATTTTTGAAGCATAGAATTAACCCTTGACCAATATTCATTGAAGGAAGTGAGTCATGCACGCCGGAAATGACATTTTTGAGACCACTGCCCGAAACTAGAAAATATTTATTCATAGCATCTAACTACTTCCTGTAATGCAGCTGCTACTAGTTTATTAATTGCACATGAAAATCGGTTTAAAATTTTGGAAGTACATAGGATAATTTTTAGGTCTTCCCCACAGAAACGCCAACCCTTTATCTTCAATGTCTTTTTAATTGTTCAATGATAGGCTAATCTTGTTGTTTTGGATGAATCATGGTGAACCCGAGGAACTTTTTTGAGTTGGTGATATCAGGGATAAAATTGAAAGCCATCGGATATCCTTTTCTTCCGGGACGGTTCAACGATTTCCTTAGACAGAACTAACCGACCAGCCTTTTCACTCTTTGTCTTCATTTTTCACGGTCTCTGGCGTATCAGTGGTGCAATAGAAAGTATGTAGCGTATGGTGCAATACAAGTTGCTACGATAACCAGTCATGGGATCCGGTTTAGTAAGAGTTTTCTTTACAAGACTTTTCTATTAATTAATATAATTAGTACTCATCATTTACGATTAAACCTTTTATATGGTTCCAAAAACTGTTTTTGCGGTACTCGAAAATGATATTAATGAAATTGTTTTTGGAAAAGAACGTAATTAGGTGTTCCCTGAAAAGTGAATTGTTAAAACAACAATTTTCAAGAGAATACTTGTGAGATAACTTGTAATTTTCAACATCTGGGAAGCTTCGTCCTTAGCGGGAAACCCATTTTTAAAAGGACATGTGGCAACCAGCATTTTGATTCTATTTTTAAAACTCGACACTGCCGTCATTAATGACCATTTAAGTGCCTTTTATCTCCGAAAAAAATTTTTATTTTCGGAAAGCTTTCATTTTTAAAACAGTTCAAAGAACTCAAATAATTCATCCTTTCTACTTATTTTCATTAGTCAGAGGCGTAGACGCTAACTTGTCGCAAGAGGATTAAAAGAGGCGCTCCGCTTCCAGGAAGTGGCGATGTCCAATGAGTCACAAGTATGCACTGTACTGAAAAGACACCGGCTGGTTTGAGTTATTCTATAATATGCATACAATTACCCGGGAATGTTAAAAGAATTTGTACATTTTTACGCCCTCATCCCAGGTTATTCACCCCGCGATCAATTTAATAAGCCCACAATGATTTTTTTAAGTAATTCCGTTACTACTCTTTAGGTACCCATAATTTTTATTGGTTATTTTTTAAATCGATTTTTTTACAACTATATTTCTAGAAAATTGTTTTTTTAAAACCTATTCCAATCTGAAGTAAATTGAAAAACAACCTTAAAAATTAAAAAGGATGGTAAAATTTTTAAAAATAATATCATAATGGATATCACGAAAATTAAGTTGGCTTTTCATAATTTAAAAAAAACAGCCATTCGATCTAAAGTTCTTTTGAAATACATATAAGCTATTTTTTCATTTTTTTAGGGCATATTCAAAAATGCAATCTTCCGGTTTTCTATAGTTGGGGTCCCCAGCTGTCGTGCTGCCAATAAAACTTTTCAAAGAAGTCAGATGTTAAGGTTTAGTCACGTTTAGGGTAGTAACTACCCCAAAATATTAAAGCGATTCCGTTTTTTTTTTTTTTTTTTTACTTTCCAGATCTCATGACTTGTAAAGAAACGGAAAATTGATATTAGCCTTGCTCCAACAGTAGTTTGAAATTAGTTTGAAACTCCTGGAGCATGCGCAGAAGGATTGCACGTCAAATGACTTCGGATTTGACGGACAAACGATTTGAACGACGTCCAAATCCTTCTGCGCATGCTCCAGGGGTTTCAAACTGCGGTGGGAACAAAGCTATTAACTTCAGAGAGGAGCTGTTCTAATACCCTCAACGTCCGGTTTTTGAGGAGACCCCTGTGTTGCAAAATTACTTGTAATCTTAACCTTTTGTTATTTTCTGTGAACATTTTTCAAAGTTCGCAAAAATGAAGGAGATCTGTATGTAAAGTCAGTTTTTCGGTCCATTTTCATCTATTTTCTAAAAATTTCCCATTTTTTAGTTATTTCTTAGATAGGTAATTGGATTGACGAGAAAATATTTTCTTCTTACTGCGTTTTACATTTTGCTAAACTCATTAATTAGATCAAGGTTGCGTGTGAACAGAAAATTCAGTCAGGAATAGCTCCGAGTTGTTTCTTTGTTGTATGTAACTATCAATTTTTTTCCACATTTTTTTTTTTTATTGGCTCGTTTATTTTCTTTGACAGCGAGTCCTTGGTATCCGTCTCCAAAACAAATAAATAGTATAATAAATCGTCCCGCGATATTGAGAAAATTTAATTTTCAATAAAAGATGACGTCGTACTCGCATTAAACTCGTGATCTCGGCAAAGGTGATGTCCTTTGTAAAAATCACCGTTTGCCCTTGCAACGGGTGAAAGGCGAAAACTGCAGTCTGCAGGTGTGTTTTTTTGTGCAATGGGAGTTCGATTTATTATAAGAAAAACAAAGGGGGAGCGCTTAACTTCTTTCCCATAATTAACGTTAATAAAAATGACGCAAGACAATTGAAACATATAATACAACAAGAAAAAAAAATGTGTAAGAAGAAAAAAAAATGAAGTGCACAAATGCATAAGTATTTAAAGGTCATCCACGCGACCGTGAAAACTTCCGTAGTTAACCGCAAGTGCATTTTTTTAAAAAAGAAACAAATAAATAACTTTTTATGCCTATTTGCATTGAATTTAGTAAAATAATTATGCTTAAAAATTCTAAATATTTAATTTTATATAAGGAATAGCGTGTACCGATATTTACATAAATATGAAGTCTATTTTGGTCTGCATGAAAAGCTAACTTTTCAGAATTCTTTTTCAAAACTTAACAACTTATGAATAAAATTAAAAGTATACACTACATAAATTTACTATAGTATACCCTCGCTGACGGAAATTCGCGTTTATCCCCAGAGGTTTTGGATTTGAGGCGCTCCTGGTACGAAGGGCGAACTCAACAAAACGTAGTTTCGAGATATTCGCATTTTAAAGTTTTATGTTACGGGCGAACTCAACAGAAAAATCATTCCCTGGAATGGGAAAGGAGGTGGGGTGTTGTGGACTAGGATGTGGAGTTCGCCCTTCGTACCCGCTCGGATATCGCAGTTAGAGCTTTGCCGCATATCGGTTTTTACGTATTTAAAGGGGAAAAAAGGGCGAACTCAACATAAAAATTATATGGGTGTATTCACCAAGAGGTCTAGAATCTGAAAATGAAAAAAAAAAAAAAAAAAAATTGTATGATGTTGAGTTCGCCCTTCGTACTCGGAGCGCCTCATTTGAAAAATAAGAATTTAGGTTTTTTTTTTTTTTTTTTTTTTTTTTTTTTTTTTTTTTTTTTTTTTTTTTTTTTTTTTATTTTATATACAAATTACAATTATGGTCCAGCCAGGAAATTTTCCTTCCTATCGGCTGGTTCCATTTATCTTTTTTTTTTATTTTACAATTCTCTTTTTATTTATCACTATTTACATTATGTATTTGCAGTCCTTGTCTCGGTGGCCGAGCTTTTCTATTCCCTTTTTTACTTTATTGGATTGCTACCTATTCAACATTCAACTTATGAATTAAAAATTTAACAGGTAGGACAAATAGCTAAAAATTGTAATTTTTCTCGCCTTTCAATAACACCTCCCCTCCCTTTTCTTTCCTGTATTGATGGACGAAACTATCAGATTCCAGAAATCGAAACTCCTTCAACCACATGTGGGAACATCTTCGTGTGAAAACCGGACGCCCCGTGCCGGATGTCGCTGTAGGGGAAAAAAACGAAATGGAACTTATAATATTCATCTTGGTATAAATAAGGGGGAAAAAAGGCTTGGCTTTTTCGTATAACCTTTATTTCATAGAAATCCAATTTCTTACTCCTACGAAACTCTTTTAAATTTATTTAAATGATTTTATCATAAATTAAAATTGCGTACTTACTTGTCGAAGGTAAACTCGGCTCTTTTCAATAAAACTCTTGGACAATAAAGTATTTTATTATAGCATAAGACTTTTTTATTTAAATGAAGTTATATCTGTGAAAAGAGAGTTCTTTTATAAGTTCCTACCCTATGGACAAGTCCAAACTTGAATGAACAGACCTTAATTATGTTGGTGTGATTGGGGATGAAGCAAAAAAATTATTCTGTAGCTCCTCCGAGATTTCAAATTCTTTGGTCCAACTCTTACTGGAGGAACTCAATTTTTTTTTTTAAACTAGAAGAGATTTTTATTTATTTATTTTTTTTCAGAGGTGGAAAGTCCTCGAGTGCCTTCAGATGGATGTTTGTGCTACAACTGCCAAGAATTAGTCGAGCTGTCTGAATGTCCGATTTGCACCGGAGGATACCAAAGAGGCGTCGCAGCATGTGAGCACTGTGGAAACGTCACATGCTGGGGATGCGCAGCCAAACTTCCCGAATGTCCATTCTGCCGAAAACTAAGAACGCCTGCGAGAAACACTGCATTGGAAAGGATCTTCAGCAAACTTCAAGTCCCTTGTAAATCCAAATCGGAAATCAAAAAATTCAATACGCACCAAGAAGAGCATTTATGCTTAGTCAAACGGGATTGTATATGGAAAGGAGCTCTGGCGGATTTGGCATCACATTTGGAAGGAGATCACGCCGTTTCTGTTCTTGTCGCTAATGGAATCACAATAGAAATCGCTGGATTCAGAAGCAAAGTTAAAGCCAGCGAGAAAAAGGACGTCAATATACAGTCTCTTTGGCCTGCTTCGCTTCAATTTTCGTTTGCAATATAACTCTTCATAAGAAACGACTTCGCCTTCTTTTCACAGGAGCTTCCTCACATCAGACCCAAAAATTTGGAGCATATCTCGAAGTCGAAAGCTCATGCAGAACTATGAAAGGAATAATGCCAGTCTCATCGCAGTGCCATAAACAAAAGGAGCTTTTCATCTCATGCAGCAGCCTCCTTTCCCCATGGCGCCAAACAGAGGACATAGTCAAAATCTCAATCACCATTCGCCCAATCAGTTGATACTCAAACAAACTTAACTTTCTAGTCAGAATCTTCCGTTACCTTCTGTTCTTAAATATTTTGTGATAATCTCGACTTAAAACTTTGCTCAAAGTTTTTACATTATATTTTTTCACTTTTATGACTATAAATTTTATGATTTTATAATTAAATAATTTATATTCTTACTTTTGTTTAATTTATCCTACAAGAAAAACAATTATTTTTTTCACGGTTTTATTTAAACAAGTACAAAGTTTACATCAATTTACAAATTGCTTAAAAGTTAATATAAATAAGGGTGAATCACATACTTTCTCACATTTTATACAAAATTCTTATTTCTATTTGTGCGATGACAAGTGTAGCTTACGATATGCCCAATAAAAAAATATATTCACAGTGCGACTGAGTGAGACATAAAAGTTTGAAAATCCTCAGTATTTCGGACAAAAATTTAAAATAAAGGAAGCTTCTAGGTAGATTTTAGTATAAAGTTTTGAAAAATTAATTGAAGATAAGAAAAAAAGGCACGTATTTAAGTTGCAAATTAAACACGATTTTAGCCTTATCAGTGTAGAAAAATAAGTAATCCGTCCTATTAGCACTAAGGACGGTTTTGATCGAAAATAATCGGTTAAAATGAATCATCGATGGATACAAATTTTAAGATAAACTACACCTTAATACTAGAATATTGGTACTTGATAATCCAGGCACTCTAACATCGACACAACTTTCAGTTCTTGAAGCATCGCTTTAGAAAAAAAGACATTTAGGAAGCATTTTTTTTCTTCTAGAAAATCGTACATTATAAAAGTGAGATATTTTGTATTGTCACTAATCAAGATTGAAATTAAGAATATGACAACCTCAAAAGCTGCTTTGAAAGCAAACGATTGTCAAGGGAAAACAGGGAATAAAAAAAACGAGCCTCAATCTCAGATTTGGTCAAGCATTTTGAATCTTATGTTCTAAATTTTTACAATGAAAAATTTGATCAGTCACAAATGGGTGTTTCAAGTATATACATTGGACACTAATAAGGATTTTAAGGTTCTTCGTGCTTCTAATTAAAAATTTTAGACTACAGTAAATTAATAACTATTAGGGAGTTAACACACAATAATTAAAAAGGTTTAAAAAAAATAACAATAAATAAACAATGAAAAAAGGTCTAAATAGGACCAGCCAAAAACCATCTTCAAGTCTAAGAATGTCTTTTTTTACTTCATTTTGGTGAAGATAGTTTAGCATATTTACGTCCCTGCAATAAATTTACTATCATTTAACAATTAAGAAAAGGAGGGCCTTTTTCCTATTTAAAATGATGATTAGAAAATTACAAAACTTGGAGAATCCAATGTGGATTTCAAATACAAAAATATTTACAGTGTTTTTAAGTCACGAGTTATTGTTTTTCACTTGTAAAAGGTTGTTACTGAAACTAGGGAAACTGTCCGCACAATTCCTTTAATGGGAATTGAATGTCGGGACATACCGATGCTACCTTTTGTGCGGCCAGTAAGACCTGATGAGAGTATTAACTTCGGCCATTAGATGTCATTGGGATTTCATCGAAACGAGCTTACGACCTCTCGCTCTCGCCTCCTGCCGAGTATTCGTGTATTCAAACCAAAGTACATTCGGTATTAAAGTTGTATCTCGCAATAAAAGTAACTCCGATATTTTCCTATAAAAAATCAGTTTTTTAACAAATAAAATTATAAAAACTTACCAGGAGACAACTACTGGGAAATAAGGAGTAAACACAAGATACGTCAACGCAAACCATATTGTGCCGAATATACTCCCCACAATAGCTCCGCATATAACTTGCTTTATACTGTGATATTGGAGGTAGACTCTGCAAAAATATTAATTAATATATTTTTAAAGAAAACCTACCTGCTAATGCAGACAATGACAGCTAATAGAACACAACCTAGGACAATCACAGCTTTCCAGACTGTTTCTAAAGTAGTATTGTTGTTCATGTGATGTAATCTGTAACTTAAGTTTATTCAAGTTCATTTTTTTTTCTAAATACGAACCTGATAAAAAAAATAAATAATATAAGTAGCGAAAAACCATGAAAACTGTGAGTGTGCAGAAGGCATTCCATAATCGGATTGTTGCGTATTTCTAATATTGGTCTAGGATCACAGATAACGCTTTTTAAAACTTGGTTGAGCAGTTCATTTAGTAAAGTGCCGATGAAAAAAACAATCTGGAAAAAAGTATTAGAAAAAGGGATTTTAGGTGCTTAATTGTACCGTATGAAGGTCTCTTCGGAACAATATCAAGGCGATAAATCCTGCTGCGATCCCGCAAGGCGAAAGACTGGCAATCGCCAATATCTTACCGATGAGATCACCTGAAAAATTTCATATTTAGATAAAATCTCATACAAAGAAAGCACGACTAGACTAAAAAAGGATGCTGAAGGCTGAATTAAAAATAATAATTTGAAAAAGTCGTCCTGCGGCAGCAGGACTAAAAAGGAAGATTTCTTTAGATGGTTACACCTGGGAAGTTCATAAAATTGAATTTAAAAAATTCATCTGTTAAAAATTAAAGAACAAAAATTCATTGCATCCAGCTGATCTAAGTCAAGTTAACCCTTTCGAGGGATTCTCTGCGCTACTGGCGCAGCACTTTTCCCCTCTCTTTGCCCCTCAATTCTCCCCACCTACCAGCGCCCAGCAAAAGCACAGAAAGCGACGAGTGATGTGATCATCATGTAGTTCATTTCTTCCCCAACAGATTGCCAGTTTTTGCATGTCGCTAGCGCCACGGGAAGCGAAGGTATTACATTTTTTAGAGAGGCTTCCCGCTGGCACCGCTGGGCAACTAAAGTCGCCCAAACGAAAAACGTGAATGGCAACTATAGTCGCCTGCGGTCTCGAAAGGGTTAAATCTTTTCCATCCGCATAACATCACTATTAAGTTTGAAAGCGATAGGATGAATGTTTTGCAGTTTAGGCATCAAGTAAAGTACCATAACCGCTTGTCTGATTCAAGCCCTTAAAGAACTCATTGATTCTATTGGTTTTAAAGCGCTAATATAAAATTTCATGGTCGACAAGAAAAAATTACTTGTCCCGCGAAAGCGATCAGATGAACGTTTGGGGAGATTTGTAGTTTAGGCCCTATGTAAAGTACCATAACCGCTGGTCCAATTCAAGCCGTTAACGAACTTATAAATTCTATTGCTTTCAAACGCTAAAATAAAATTTCATGATCGTCAAGTAAAAATTACTCAAGTTATCGTGCAATTATATAAATAAATATATACAGAGTGAAGGGTGGTTTTGGGGTACAGGGGGTGTGAAAGGAAAAACGTATACAAAACTTTTTGATTCAGCGACTACTGCACCCATTGCAATAGATAGATTTCTTTCAGAATCTAAAAGGGAGAAAAGGGCATTTCTTTAAGAAAAGAAAGGTAGATTTTCGTATAGATTAAAAAGAGAAAGACAAAAGAAGTCTTTATTAATCCTTTCTTTGAATAAACTAGATTTTTTATCATAATTTGCTTCAATATCTTCTGTCTATGAGGTTTAAGACTTTCAAATTAGTATCCATCATCATTTTTTTTCTGTGTTTCTTTCTTTGGGAAGAAAGTAAACAAAAAATAAGTAACAAAATGAAGTTAACCTAGATGATATCAACATATCAGTGATGAGCGCTGTCAACAGTTTATAAAATGCTAAATTATGTAAAATGAATTACCTTTTGGATATTCGACGAGGGTCAATTGGAAGGGTACCCATTCTACATTGTTTAAGCCTCCGGATTCACCTCGTAGAAGTTGTTCGTCCGAGGCCATTTTTAAAACTCGCCTACTTATTCAAAATCGAGTAGGAAAACCGCCCGTGAGGCGTGAAGTTCCGACTGTTCCCTCCGGAGTCCGGTTCAAACTTCAAAAACGCCGATAGATGACCGCTAAGAAAAATGACGAAAAGGAGGCCTTTGAATTTTAATATTTTAAATAAATGTCACACGAGCAAAGCTAGGACGGCGATTATGCGTTTGCCACATCATGAAGTGGAAACTCCCGTTTTTATGCCAGTTGGCACGAAGGTAATTTTTTTTCTACAAATTTACACGAAAAACGGAGAAATTTAGATAAAATGTTGGCAATGTCAACAACGACAGCAGACATCACTCAATTCAAATTTATAGCTTTCAGATTCAAAGCCACGTGGCTTTCTCTGATAATAATCCATGTTATCAGTTATCTCCGTTCATTGGCGATTTTATTTTACCATGGACTTATTTCGGTCTTTCTTTTGAAAATCGGTCCTGTGGTCCTTGAGAAATTGAGTTGTCGATCATGCAGCCAAATATTAAATTCAATTGACATGAGCTAGCCAGATTCTAGTTTCAGTGTCTTGGCAGCTCTGCTAAGGCTTAAGCCAGCGACACTGACCAACAATTTTTGTTGTTGGGGCCAGGGATTTCCGAACGTTTTTCATGTGCGAAAGTCCCGACAGTCCCGTAAAAAGGAAGTTTTCTGTCTGAAAATCTAGGAAAACTAAAAAACTGTAAAAAAAACTTAACTAAAAGTGCTTTTTTGGTGGTGTCCTTTCTCTTTTTCCATTTATCAAGCTTTTGTGTGTTTTTTGACAATCCTGTAAAAATGGGATTTTCTGTCTAAACACCGCAGAAAACTCTCAAAAATCCTCCGAAAAAGGGTGTTCTGTTTAAAACCTTGATTCCTCTTAAGTACTAAAATTTGAGAAATCTTGTTTTTTTGTAGACTTTGAAAAAACTAAACTTGGAGGAACCTAAAGCGCTTTTTTGCTGGTGTCCTTTCTCTTTTTTCCATTTATCAAGCTTTTTGTTCAAACTGTGGGAATCCCTGACTTTGAGAAAGTCCCAACAATCCTATAAAATGGGGTTTTCTGTCGAAACACCGCGGAAAGCTCTCAAAAATCCTGCGAAAATGGGTGTTTCTGTTTAAAACTCCTTGATTCCTCTAATATACTAAAATTTGGGAAATATCTTGTTTTTTGAAGACTTTGAAAAACTAAACTTGAAGAACCTAATGCGCTTTTTTGCTGGTGTACTTTCACTTTTTCCATTTATCAGCTTTTGTCAAAACTTTGCGAATCCCTGACTTTGAGAAAGTCCGACAATCCTTTTAAAATGGGGTTTTCTGTCAAAACCGAGGAAAACTCCCGAAAATGAATGTTTCTGTGAAAACTCCTTGATTCCTCTCAAATACTAAAATTTGGAAAATACCTTGTTTTTTGGATTAAAAACCTAAACTTGAAGCAACCTAAAGCTTTTTTGATTGTGTTTTCTGTTTCCATTTATCATTTGTCGAAACTTTGGTAACCCCTGAGCTAAGTGAAGGGTTTTTTGGGCTCCTTTTATTTTTGTGAATTTAGTATCTTAGTACGAATTAATTTTATTATTTTATAGGGCACACTAAAAGGAGTTCTTCCTGTTCAATTGGAGGCGATGAACTGCCAAATCATACTTGGAAACACCATTTAGGAACAAATCCAGTAATATTTCTTTTGATTTTATCCTCTTGATTGTATTACTTATTTTAGGGTCCTGAATTGCAAAAAAGCAGGAGGTTTACACAAATTTATTGGCTGGAATAGAGCTCTTTACAGATTCTGGCGGCTTTCAGATGGTATCACTTTTGAGCTTGGCTCAAATCAATGAAGATGGAGTGAACTTTAAGTCACCTTATGATGGTAAAAATTAGAAATTTATAATTATAATTTATTTCTTAATAGATTCAGCTTGTCTACTTACTCCTGAGCATTCAATTGAAATTCAAAATGCAATCGGGCTGATATTATAATGCAGCTTGATGACGTCGTCAGTGTTCTTACAACAGGTCCAAGAGTTGAAGAAGCCATGCATCGGTTGTATAAAAATTATTGAAAAACATAAAATAATTATGTAATATTAGGACGACAAGATGGTTAGATAGATGCTTGGAAGCTCATAAACGTCCAGAAGAACAAAATATTTTTCCAATCGTTCAAGGTGGCCTAGATTTTGAACTTAGACAGGAAAGTGTTAAACAGTTGACACAAGAGATGTTAACGGTTTCGCTGTTGGTGGTTTAAGGTAATTTTAAAAAATAAAATGGAAGAATCTTATTTTAAATTCCAGTGGAGGTGAAGCGAAGGATGATTTTTGGCGTGTAGTCCATTTATGTACTGATCGTTTACCCAAAGAAAAACCAAGATACTGCATGGGTGTAGGCTTTGCAGCAGATTTGGTCGTTTGCGTTGCTCTAGGAGTTGACATGTTTGACTGCGTTTATCCTACAAGAACTGCTGTTAGTAAAAATCTTGTTTATTTATAAGTAAATTTTCTTTAGAGGTTCGGCTGTGGTCTTGTCGACACTGGCAGATCAGCCTTCGAAATAAAAATATGCCAAAGATTTCCGTCCTATTCAAGACGACTGTAACTGCACCACATGTACAACATACACCAGAGCGTACATTCTGTCGCCACCATAGAAACTGTTTCTTGCCACCTTCTTTCTGTACATAATGTTTTTTACCAGGTATATCAAATTTTCTAACTTATTTGTCCATAACTTTTTTTTTTAGCTACGATTAATGAAGACGATGAGAGAGAAAATAAAAGAAGGACAATTTCCTGAATTTGTAAGGGATTTTATGAAAAAAATGTTTGTTGATCAAGAAGTTCCTAAATGGATTAAGGAGGCTTTAGAAGCTGTTAATATCCCCCTTTAAAATTCAGTATTTACTTATTTTCCATTTTTATGTGATGTTTAAGTACCTTATTTTATTGATTAAAGCACCCATTTATTACATAATTTAGTTTTTACTTCTGTAGCTCCATTACGTCTCATTTGATATTTGTACGTTTGCCTAATTAAGCATGATTTATAACATAATTTAGTTTCATTTCTGTGGTAAACAGCGAACTTGGTTTTAAACAAAAACGTTGACCAATTACAAAATTTTTATTTACATATTTTGAATTCAAACTTGAAAACGAGCCATTTTAAGGAATGCTACATGAAATCGTCAGAATCGTTTCCATCTTTGTTCGATTTCATGTTTTCACTCTTCATCAGAGTGAGTAACTTCTAAAAAAATGAGTTAAAATGAAAAAGTCAAAGACAGCACTAAATACAAACCTCAATTCTGCTTCTTCTTGTTTCTTCTTTCTTCTTCTTTCTGTTTTTCTCTTAATTCTCTCTGTATCCGTCTTTTATCTTCTCGTTCCTTCGCATCTCTACCTTCTCGCATCGCTCTAAAATCGGGATTCTGCTCTTCACGTTTCGTTTTGTTAAGACGATTGACAATTTCATTAATTCTTTTCGCAACTCTAATTTTTTTAACCTGAAATAAAATTTATTTCTTCGATTCAAGCCACTTTCTATGAAAGCGGATGTGAAAATACCTCTTTTCTTTATAATAAGCGACTTGACCAGGCTCCATTCCAGGTGTTTTTTAAGGTTGGACCACATGTATATAACATCAACATCATTCATTTTATTCCAGATATGCTGTTAGCTTTGACTAACTGTGCAGCATCATCAAGCACAGCGGAAGGAATGTCCTCTATCGTTTGACCCTGAAAAATTGTAATTTATTATCAATTTGATAATCATATACCTCTTTAAGTCGGAGATAGACGTGTGCGGAAGAAACTTTATCGACATGAAACCAAACATCTTCAGGCCATCCCCATTTATTAATTCTTCATCTACAATCAAATTACAACCTGCAAAAATTAAAATAAAAACAATACTTACTCTCGAACTTATCAAAACCCATAAACAAAGTAACAGGTGGCGACACCACTAAAAATAAAGATAAGACAGATAAAATAAAATAGAAATATACGTAAAAACATAAATCAATTCGTGCATTAAAAACATAATTAATAGGGGAATATTATGTAAAATTAAAAAGATGAAACTCTCTCAGGACTATTCTTTTCTTTAGGATTCCACATCATTCATGTCGCTTAGTTGAACCCTAATCCCAGCTTGCTGCAGATTTAAATCGTATGAATAAATTTGGGGCTGATTCCCTGAAAAGAGTTTTTTTAAAAAGCCATGTTGAAGGCTTTCATAAGTCTATGAATGCTGCATACTGCATAGACTTTTCTACTATTGAGCCTGCTGCAGTGACTGATTAAGCCAAAGATATGGTCATTAGTTCCTATGTTTCTTCTAAATCCACATTGATTCTTCTTCAACAGGTTCCGGTGTGCACGTTAGGAGAGAGACGGTTGAATAGAATTTGAAAAAATAAAACACTTATCACGCAACAAAATAGTAGTAGTAGTTACCCGTGCTTTCGAAGTAGTAGACCATAACGACTAAGGCAGAAGGGCTTATAATAATAAATAAGAGTGGAAAACGAATATTAGCACAAAAACATCTTCAAGTTGTAACAACAAAGTTACCTCTAAGTTTTGAGTGTTCCATGCATTCAATCGTTTTGGCTGTGGATGAAAGAAAGCGGGAGTTTCAAAATAATTCTTAAAAATTTGTAGCCACGTGGCTTTGATAAATAAATTGAGAACTTTCCCCATAGTTGGGTGGTTTGGCCTTGGCTTATTCTTGAGAAGGAAAATTCCCAAACTTTGTGAACTTTTTTTAAAAATCCATACAAGGAGTATTTGGTGTAAATTTGGCGATGATAGGATAAATGGTAGCTCATTCAGCACAATTACACAGATAGCTTCTGACATTTGTAAATTTTGAAGTATTGATATTTTTTTTAATTTTGAAAAAAAAAAAAAGGAAAAATATAAAATTTCTAATATAAAAACATAATTATTTGAAGAGTAAAAATCTGTTTAAAATTGCTTCATAAAGTGTTACTTATTATTTAAATTAATGGCCACAAACTTATTTTTTGTTATCCCATGGATTGGATTTGCAGACAGGCGACAGCGGCTACTAGTTATTTTATAATTTGAAATTTAGTTTACTTTACTATATTTTTAAATTATTATTGTGTTAAAGCAAATGTGGCAATCCAAAAAAAAAAGAAAGTTTTTTCATTGATTTGTGTGGAAAAAAAAATTTCAATAAAATAAAAAAATAATGTAAAAGAGTTTATTTTGACTGTGGCTATTCAGACATGGCATCCTGTTTGAAAACTGGGATTGGACACAATTGCTTTGCGGATGCTCATTCAAGGTCTAAGGGTTTCCTCAATGTTGATTACATGTCCAGCCTATATAAACTGTTTAGCAGAGGCGTTGAAATTATCACAATAACGGTTGGCTTCTATTACCAAGACATCCTTTTTTTAAAAGACGAATTTTTTTCTTTTGCGACATCACAAAAGATTTCATCGACGTCCACGTGTCATGCCGTTTAAAAGGCAAGCAATTGGACGAGTTCCTTCCTACTACGTCAGACTTTTTCCCCATTTGTCTTCAGATCATTCAATTCTTTCTTCTGCATCAGATACATTTTAAAATAAATCTGCAGGAAGAAAATTAAATCAAACTATTGTGTAAAAATGGTTGTTTTTTAAATATTTATCTGAGAATCTTAGAGCAAAGATTTGAGGATTAATCTTAAGATGTTGGCTTTTTGACTACATGAAAATTTCATCATTCGTTTTAAATGTTCCTGATTTTATGTACAGCTTAAAAATAATCACAATTTTAGGTAGTTTAAATAGAAAAGGGAAAAAAGATTAAAAAAATTTTTTTTTTTTTTTTTTAAGTTTATTTGCAATTTATTTATTTTTTCTGAAAACTAGGACCTTTGGATCATTATTTCTCTTTATAATTGGCAAAAAAGAAAGATTATAAACTAAAGAAATGTATATATTATGCACTCAGTCATTTTACCTACTTTTAAAATTCAGAATCTACTTTTTAGAATTCAGAATCTTTTTAGATTTCTTATAGAATCTACCTATTGCAATGGGTGCAGTAGCCGCTGAATCAAAAATTTTGTATACGTTTTTCGTTTCACACCCTGGACCCCAAAACTACTTTTTTAAAAATAGTTTTGGATAATGAGGGCCAAATATTGAGTTTTTTTTCTAATCTTGGATTAGCGGTTCTTTTATTTATTTAAAAAAAACTGAGAGGTCTGGGCAATTACCTATTCTGCGGAATTGGCACAAATGATTAGGGTCAAGCTCAATGTTTGTGAGGAGGAGTGTGTGTGATGTTGAATGGCAATAAGGGCTCAATGGGCTAACTGCTAATATCCTGTCATGGTTCAAACCTCTGCAATACTCAGCCAGTCTCAAAAAAAAACTGGTCGCGGGAGGGACGACTTTTGACCAGTCTTAATCCACCTTAAGGTGGTTCATATTAATTTCTTTCTTAAGTTTGTTCGTTTTAAATAAGTTACAACTTAGTTTAAAGTAATGGCGGAAAAGAAAAAATCCGAAAGTGGTTTTTATATACCGCCGCCGAAAACGAACGCGTGGGCAACATTGAAGAAATTTCTTTACAATCCAGAAACGAATCAATTTTTCGGACGGACTGGACCTAGTTGGGGTAAGAAATGTTTCCCTAGTCTTTTATTTTAGAAAAATAAATATTAATTCTTAGATTGTTTCAGTTAAAATTGGTACATTCTATTTAATTTTTATCTCGTCCTTGCATCTCTCTTGGTATCATGCTGTGGATATTTTACCCACACTTTAGATTCAAGAGTGCCAAGATGGATTTACACGAATCATTAATCGGCACAGATCCAGGTTAAAATTGTTAAAAATTAAATTTTAATATTAAAAAATTAAAAGGTCTTGGTTTCCGTCCAATGCCAAATGACAGCGACGCAAAAAGTACATTAATTTGGTACGAAGGTAAAAGTCGACGTTCATACGAGCTTTGGACTAAAAGTTTAGAGTCTTATCTTGAAGGTAAAGATTCTTAATTTTTTTTCAAAACCATAATTTCTTTGTAGTTTATAGAAAACCAGGGATGACTCCTGGAAGAGGCCAAATATATACAACTGCGATTATGACAGGCCACCAGGAAAAGGGCAAGTTTGCGACGTCGATGTAAAGAATTGGTCCCCTTGTACAGCAGAAAACAATTTCAATTACCATCAGTCAAGCCTTGTATCTTCATTAAACTAAACAAGGTAAAGCCATTCAAATTTTATATGGCCTTCAATTCCCATCCTCATCCTTCCTATTATGTTCTTTATTTAAAGATTTATGGCTGGCAACCTGAGTATTACAACAGCAGCGAAGAATTCCCTCCAAATATGCCGGCAGATTTAAAAACTCATATTCTCCAACAAAAAAGTATCAACCCTGAATTGGTAAGTTAAAAATTAAAAAAGAAAAAGATAAAATTTTCGTTTTTATTAGGTAAAGACTGTTTGGGTAAGCTGCGAAGGAGAAAGTCCTATTGACAAAGAAAATATTGGCGAGCTTAAATATATTCCCAGACAAGGATTTCCTGGTTATTTCTACCCTTTATGAACACCGAAGGATATCTTAGCCCATTGATGGCTGTTCAGTTTAAAAGACCAAAAAGTAAATTTTCTTTAAATCAAAATAATCACAATTTTTTTTATAAATTTTAGCTGGAGTAATAATCAACGTTGAGTGCAGGGCTTGGGCTAAAAACTTGATACATGACAGAAAAGAAAGAATTGGAATTGTACATTTTGAAATTCTGGTAGATTAAATGAAAAAATTGTAAATAACGATAGTTTTCATCAACTTTTTTTTCTCTTTCTAATTTAATTTGTACTATAATTTTTAATGCTGCCAACAAAGAACTAAACAAAGCCATATTTGCAGAAGTACTTTCATGGTTCTGATATTCAGAACAAAAGAA